>CM076576.1:673442765-673612431 GCA_034641835.2 Pinus albicaulis | reverse complement strand
AAACAGATACCTAGGCACATATAGTGCACCTCACTTCAGAAGTTTACTAACCTTGGTTGATAATTTATGACCTCAATTTAGGAACACTAAGTTGAGCACTACAGGGGGATGTTACACCTACCCGTTTATGATATTGTAAATACATGTACATCGATATTTATGCTGATGAGTTGGAGGTATTTGAATATTACGTTGGTGAGCCAGGGTTATTTTTCAGGCCTGTGTGCCAATGTATTTACATAGATTTTTGGGCTAGCATTTCCAAATCTCTCTCTCTCTCTCTCTCTAATATATATATATATATATATATATATATATGGAGGTATTTGAATATTACGTTGGTGAGCCAAGGTTATTTTGCAGGCCTGTGTGCCAATGTATTTACATATATTTTTGGGCTAGCATGTCCAAATCTCTCTCTCTCTCTCTAACATATATATATATATATATGTATGTATGTTTGTATGCCAGTTTTGGCTAAGTGGTGGGAGAGTCAAGATTGTAAATACCATGTAATTTTGTACATATATAGAATGTTAATAAAATATGCTAGTTGTGTATCACCTTCCATGGAAATGATAATGGGGGGGGGGGGGAATCTTCAAGGTGACAAGGCAATAATGATAAGGCGTTATGGTGAATAGGTACCCAGGTCCCATATGGCTCTGAGGGTGCCACATGGCAAGGTAAGGCTATGCATATAAAATAAGTGTAGTTTTTGTTTTAGGGGATTCATTCAACCAATTATGGTTGGATGGTGAAGGGTTTAGTCAGGGATTCCTAGGGATTATACATTAGAACTAGCTAAGATGTGGTTATTCAATTAACCCCACCAAATTGGATGCATCCTGGTGTTGTGAGCCTCAGTGGCTTTGAGAGATTGGTAGCTATGGTTATGGCATGGCGACCATGTAGTTTTGGTGTGAACTCAGTTTAGATATATCGATGAGTCCTAGTTTGGAATTTAGCATCGAATGGGGGTTGTTCGGTTTCGTTACTAGGAACTTAGATGCATGGAGAGAAAAAGAGCTCCTAGAGCTACATATTGAGACTGTTACGACCGATTGTAAGGCAACTTGATAGGTGGGAACCACTGAGGGAATTGGGTTGTGCCACTTTCATGCAGGTCAGGGGAACATAAGCTTGTGTATGGAGATTAAGGCTGTTGGGGTTGGTGCCATGGCCAAGTTTTTGTTGTTTAGTTTACAACTATTTCCTATGGAGTTGTAATCCCAGCTGAAGAGTGAACTGTGGTTGAGATTATGAACGACACGATCTATAGTTAGATGCAATATGGAGATCTCGTGGCCACTGGACTTCCCAATGTTGTTAAGTGTTCATTTTCATGTGTAATTCTCTCACAAGAATGTTCTATGATATATGTACATTAATTTTAATGGTTATATAGTAGTTTCAGGGTTCTGGTTAAATTGTTGTTAATTACCTTTTAATTCCATTGTGAAATTACATATTTATATGTTATATGCGAAGAATAGTGCATTCAGGGCATGTAGTATTGCATTCATGCTAACCATAATTTATAGGCACATGGGAAAATTATGGCAGGTTAGAGTGCATTCAATTTTGAAATTTAATTAATCCATTTTAAGTAGTACTAGCATGGTAGCATTGATTGGTTTGGGGGGTTGATGATGTTACACTACTGAACCTTTATCTTTTTTAAGAACACAACAAAGAATCCTTTGGAGAAAAAATATTGCATACTAATTCTAGTTCATCCACTCTTAAAGGGAAAATGTTGAGGGCCAAAATCCATTAAAATGGAAAATAAGTGCGTGTCGTTCATAACTTTCATCTAATATTCTACATATCACATTATCCAATTCAAGAGATGGGGTTTACACAACGTGATATACCAAAAATTCTGGTCCTAAGAGATCTTTAGGGTTTGGAGGTGGATGCCCTGGTTTAAGAAAATCCTTGAAGAATTTGGGTGGGGATTGTAACAACCCCTTCTCAAATATACCCAAGTAACCGTCCAATCAGGGTAAACATGCAACGAGAGGCTACTAATATGATATTAAACCTCCTATATGACCTTAAGGAAGTGGAACCAACAGAAACGATACAAACACACCTCACACAACATCAACAAGATCCCCATGAGGTAACCCAACCTCCCAGACCCTTGTCCTCTAAGGGGGATTGAATTTTTGACCCTTTTGGACCATCTCCACAGGCATGGCAAGGAAAGGTAGCAGTTGGGAGCCTATAGCCGCAAGCATGCCAAGGCCAGGTAGCACCTAGGACCCCAAATGGTCAATTCCGTGCTTGCATCTTTGGTATTTGTGCCACCTTTTCAGCCCCACAGCCCGGGTCACTGCCCATAACTTCATGGAACTTAAAGGAATGATAAATAACATTAAAACAAAGGTATGGAAGAAATCATATAATCAAGAACTCATTTAGACCCCTCCTAGCCATTGCATGCATTTCATCAAACATGTCACAAACATTGCATCTACAGGTGTAAACAACGGATTTAAACATATGGGTCTCATACTTATCTGAAAATCACTAAGAAGCATTACTCCCTTACATCATAAGTTGCAATACAATTTATTTGACTATAGATACATTGTGTATTCATTTACACTCAAAAACATGGATAGAGCCATACATCATCACTGATAAAATACATGTTTATAACCAACATAAATAAAAAAAAAACCATGGATACAACAACAATAGAATCCAAATAATAACAAGTAAATTTGCATATCAAATACCAAAGGAATCAGCTCTTCATTACTGAATGTAAAAACCAACCGGATATGAGACTTCCACGTTCCACTCGACCATAGATTGGCTGAGCCAAATCTCTCTTCAACTAATCACTCTCGTACCATATTCCAAGCATGAATGTGGGACTTAAACCAAAAGAACCAAACAGGGAATCCTGAGACTAAACCACCTCGCCCTCATCAATCATAAACCAAGATTTACTGTGATCTACACTCGATCACTAGGCCAACACAAGCATGGATATCATTGGGTTCTCTCTACCTAAACCATGAGGAATTTTCCTCTTTCCTATTCTCTCAGGATTTACCGCAACCCACAGTCTAAATCAAGGGTCACTAGGCCCTAAACCGAGACATTCTCTCTAGCCTTTATCATATATCCAAACCTAGGATTCCTATGCCGAAATGTAGAGAAAAACTACCTCTTAGAATTTTCTGCAATCCAAACTCGGATTACTAGGCCCTAAACTGAGACAACACATGAACCGGTTCCATAATCATTCAGAGATCCACCTCACTCAACTTTGAATCCATCTGGTAATCCAGCTAAACTAAAACATGAGAACTCCACAATGACATGGCTATCCAGAAATGGAAAGACTAGGCTGAATACACTGTCACACTTGGAAAAAATCCATGCTAAGGAAAAAAAGAACCACGTGAAATACCATGCATGTCAAATATAACAAGGAAATCATACATGAAAATTAATACCTACAAAGAATCCCTCTCTAGCTGCTTGATTACCACTCCTCCTTTCTTGCTTCCCCCTTCTTCTTGTTTTCTATCCTTTCTTGCTCCAATGCCCAAGTGCTCCAAAATTCTAAGTGTCCAAGAGTGAGAGAGAGAGAGAGAATAATGAGAGAGCTCCAAAAATTCACTTAAAAAAGGTACCAATTGATCCTCAAAAGCATTTTCATGGAATAGGCCTCTATTTTCTCCATTTTCCATTATTTTCCTTCATTTTCCTCCTCACCTGCAACTTGTGACCTTTCATCTCCTTTTTCTCCCAATTCCCATTATTTTCATTAAAAGTGTGCCAAATATGCCATTTTTCATTTCCAAATCCTTTTCCTTTTCCTTTTCCAATTTCCTTAGCCATAATAAACCAACTAAACACCCACTAGGATGTTTTTGCCCAACATTCATCTTGGAATAAGTGTCCCATCAACTGTGGTTGTTATTTTTAACTTTTGCTACATGGAATTTTCACTAGGGCTGTTACAAAACCCTCCCTGTTAGGGGACACTGTCCTCGGTGTTCAACCACACATATACCTAAGCAAAACCTTTGAAAAGAAACCATACTGCCCATGGATATTTATAACATATCTCGATGGAGTATTCACAATGATTACCCTGCTAAAAACCAAAACAGCTTGACATCATAAAAACATGACAACTATAATGACATGACACCATATTTCTTATTGGAGCTTTATAACATATCTCATGGTGGTATTTACATCCATACACATATGTACATACATCCAACCATCACATCAAAAAATATACCAAAACATCACCAAAACATGTGCTAAACAAAAACCAACATCACACCAAAACTGATTTTCCTCAGTTGAAAAACAAGGAAGGATGCATGGACCATATCTGATCTTCCATCTGCCATGTAGCTTCATCGAGCCCAAAGTGCTTTAAATTTCTCTATTTATTGGTTCCGGAGAAATATACATTGAGGCTCCGACTGGAATTCTCCATCGAGTTCCACCTAAAATACATACTATTAAATCACATTATCAACATATTTAACATACTTCTTAAGCAAATATATATGAAAATAATCATGAAATTTCACTTTGGAAGGAAGTGCAAGTCAATGGGCAACTGGTTTGATCCCCTCAATAATCCCGAAGGGTCCCCAAAACCATGGTGCCAACTTGGCACATGATCCAATCCACAAGGAGCTCTTCTTGGGCTTGATATGCAAGTACACCTAATCCCGAACCTGAAACTCCTTGAACAACCTGTTCCTATATGCATAACTCTTTTTCCTAGTGATGCCTTCAAGCTCTCCTTGATCACCTGCATTTCCTGTTCCATTTATATCAACATCTCTGGTCCAATCAGTACCCTATTAACCAAATAAATCCAACTGATAGAGTGTTGCAACTCTTCCCATACATAGCCTCAAATGGACTCATCTTCAATGACTCTTGTTACCCATTGTTGTAAGAAAACTCTATCAGTGGAAGATATTCTTCCCACTTGCGATGCTGATGCATCACATACATCCTCAACATATCCTCCAATATCCTATTGAAAATCTCAGTTTTTCCATTTTTCTATAGATGATAAGTTGTGCTAAAGGCCAATTCGGTGCCCAAACCTACAAAAAATTCCTTCAAAAACTTGGAAGTGAACTTTTCATCCCTGTCGGATACAATCTGTTGAGATTTTGTGTATTTGGGGTAGCATCAGTTGTGCTCTAGCTCCCAAATTTTGTGGAGGGAATAGAGTAAATTTGATCTACAAGACCTAGAAATTAAATTAGGAGTGCTCTAGCTCCCATTTGGTTTAGGAGATATTAAATTAATTAATTATTTTAATGTATTTCCTAAGTTAAAACTTAGGGAAATTAAATAATTAAAGTGAATTTAATTAAACATGTGATGAAATTCTCTTAAGTCACGCGGATCAAAATTTATTTTAATCTTAGCCATTGATTCAAGATATGATCATGGGCGTTGGTTTCCCAACGAAAAAAAGTATAAAGGAAAGGCTTGGGGTCATTTGTAAAGACACACAGAGGTAGAGCACTGAAGCTAAGCTGAAATTCTAGGGCGAGTTTGCTAAGAATTCTCAGAAGTGTTTCAGCTGCAGAAAGGGGAATTTAGGCCAAGGGGATGATCTGATCCCGGGGTCTAGAATCAGCAAGAGGCAGATATCAGCTCAGAGAGGCAGCAGCAGGAAGGGCAGCAATTGTGCTACGCAAGTGCTGCGTAGTCCCTCAAGGACAACATGATTTTCTGCAGGAAACACTCAGGGGTTACACAGAGACCCTACGGGGCAGAATAAGGACTGTGTCACCAATTTTAGGGTAACACAACCCTTTCAAGAGCAGAGCTGAGGGTAAGAGGGGATTTAGAGGCTGACATAGAGGCTTCAGGGGAAGCGATGGGGTTTCTAGGCCCTAATTTTGGCTGAGTTATGTAAATCCCATTTGCGGGTGTGGATTAGTCATTATTTTGGCCCTAGATCATCCAGTGAGCTATAGATCTATTATTTCTTTATCGGGTTTTCTAGATTTGGAACCCAGGTTTGTTGTATTTAGAAAATTCTTAATAATAAAACCCTTTAGCAGCCAGAATACTAGTTTTCCTACATTGGGTTTTTTTCGGGACTATTTGTCTAGAAATAACTGTGTCACTTTGTCTATGTGTGCATGAACTTGTTCTAGATCTAAATTGGTGGAGATCTGTTATGTGTTTTGCTTCGATTTTAACTTGAATATTATTCAGTTAATAACGTATCTAAGTAGGAGGAGCATAAGTAGATTAACAGTAAAAATTTATGCATAAAGTATAAAGATTCAAAAATTTCCACATGGTATCAGAGAAATTGTATATCTAGCTGCAAAAAGTAGCAGAAACACGGATATGAAGGGACAACGTAGTTTTCAGAGGCAGATTCACTCAGAGGGAAGGGTGACGCAGTCTAACGCTGTCTTTTAGTAAGCCCACACAATCACTGTGCAGAGGCAGCTCATAAACAATGTTGGATTGGTCTGAAGCCAGTCAGTGTGATGCAGATCTGAATTTTTCAGATCCAGAAAAGACTGAAGATTAGCTGCAGAAATTCAGAAGGTGTTGGTGGGGTTAAATTTCTAAAGTTTTCAGATTTTTTTCCTAAGCACAAGTGACAAAGAGCGAGAGGATATCAACTTCTCAGAGTGTTTATAGCCAAAATAAACTTGCAGTTTGATCAGAGGATCAAAGAGAGATGAATCATTGTTGATTTGGTAGATTTCTAAGGAGGGAAATCAGTTGTCAGAAGGAGTATAAGGTGCCTGTTTCGCCAAGGGCCTTAGATCCAATTCTCTAGCAAAGAGAAAAGGAAGTTCCGACACATTATGAACAGATGGCTCCTGATGGACTGTGTGATTAGGACAGGCTGGATGGCCTCTCAAAATTTTCAGTTTGGAAGGAAAGGATCTTGATAGTCCTTGAGGAATACAATCTTAGAGACCATGGAGAGCAAACTCTGGCCACATCGACTGATCCGGATCTCCTTCAGAATCATAAGGAAGTTGTTGGGCATGCTAAGCGGTTGATTATGGATGGAATTAAGGACCATATTGTACCACACTTAGTTGATAAGAAGACAACTAATGAGATGTGGAAGGCCTTAATCTCCCTATATGAGGGAAAATATGTCCAAAGGAAGATGCTGTTGGAGACACAGATGAGGTCATTTATGATGACCAAGGGAGAAGACATGGAGCATTTCCTCTTTAGATTGCAGTCGATCAGAGATCATTTGAGTGCAACAAGTGCTAAGGTGGAAGACGATGTGATGGTCAGGATTGCCCTCAATGCAGTCACATATGAGTGGGAAACCTTTTTCCAAACTATCTTGGGCAGAGAAGACCTCCCAAATTGAGACAACTTGTGGTCAATTCTGCATCAAGAAGAACTTCGCAGATTCACCAAGAAGCAATATAACTCTAGATTGAGAAAAGAGAAGAAGGAAGATGAGGAATATGCAACCTTGAAATCAAAGAGGCATTAGGGAAAGAAGAATAAGGATCTGTCAAAGATCAAGTGCTTCCAGTGTGGTGAAATGGGACATTTTGTCAGCAATTGTCCTCAGAATAAAAAGGACAAGAAAGCTTCTTCTTCCAAGGCTACTGTGGTAGATGATGGGTCAAAAGATGATGCAGCCATGAGTGCTCAAGAACCACGAAAGTGGGGCGACATGGATATGTAGAGGAGCTACATAGAAGTAAGGCAAGATCCTTGAGAAACTCATCTCTTGGATCATGTGTGAGCTACGACATCCTTAAGATAATAGTGGGACAAGTGGAGTAGTGGGTGCATAGATCATAGATGAAGTAGATTTAGATTTGAAGACTGGGAGGAGCAGTGCAGAGTAGAGAAGAAAAAACATAGAAGAAGTAGTAGTGCATAGGCTGATGTGACTTCAACAGTGTAAAGCACAGTGCAGAGTTGTATCAAAGCAGGAGGCTTCAGAGGGACATCACAATGCAACAAAAACGTGAGAGACTTCATCACAAGGGGATGATGTGACTTCAATAGTGCCGAGGGAGTCTGCTTACGCAGTGCAAAGCTATAGTTGTGCATCATCCTTTAGATGCCAGCACAGATCTATAGACTATGGAGCTTCAGTGATGAGGATTCAACCCATATGACTTGTCTATCAAAGATTGGGCAGGAGATTCAGTTGTTTCTCTCAACAACTGGAGTTGCAGTGCAACAAATCAGCAATGGCAGTGCTATGAGCAACACATTTGCAACATATTGAGAGGGAGCTGCAATATAGAGGTTACAGTGGCATGTGGTAGAGTCATGGGCAGCAGTACAGAATGGCAACAACATTGCAGTGTTGAGTGGCAGCAGGCCAAACATCAACAACACAAAACCAATGCCCAAAATCTTGTAATGCATAGTGTGATGTATTGCTAGAGCACACCCTTGATGCTAAGAGGGAGTGTTGATATTTTTTGGTATTTTGGGTAGCATCAGTTGTGCTCTAGCTCCTAAATTTTGCGGAGGGACTAGAGTACACTTGATCTACAAGACCCATACATTGATTTGGGAAATTTCATCTGGTTTAGGAGATATTAATTTAATTAATTATTTTAATGTATTTTCTAAGTTAAAACTTAGGGAACTTAAATAATTAAAGTGAATTTAATTAAACATGTGATGAAATTGTCTTAAGTCACGCGGATCAAGATTTCTTTTAATATTAGCCATTGATTCAAGATCTGATCACGGCCGTTGGTTTCCCAACGAAAAAAGTATAAAGGAAATGCTTGGGGTCATTCGTAAAGACACACAGAGGCAGAGCACTAAAGCTAAGCTGAGATTCTAGGGCGGGTTTGCTAAGAATTCTCAGAAGTGTTTCAGCTACAGAGAGGGGAATTTAGGCCAGGTGGATGATTTGATCTCGGGGCCTAGAATCAGTAATAGGTAGAGATCAGCTCAGAGAGGCAGCGCAGATAAGCAAGAGAGTAGCAGTAGGAAGGGCAACAACTGTGCTATGCAGGTTCTACGTAGGTGCTATGCAGTCTCTCAAGGATAGCGTGATTTTCTGCAAGAAACCCTCAGGGGTTACGTAGAGACCCTAAGGGGCAGCGTTAGGATTGCGTCACCCAGTCTGGGGTAACACAGCCCTTTCCAGAGCAGCGCTGAGGATAAGAGGGGCTTCAGAGGCTAACGTAGAGGCTTGAGGGGAAGCGCTGGGGTTTCTAGGCCCTAATCTTGGCTGAGTTCTGTAAATCCCATTTGAGGGTGTGGATTAGTCATTATTTTGGCCCTAGATCAGCCAGTGAGTTGTAGATCTATTATTTCTCTGTCAGGTTTTCCAAATCTGGAACCCAGGATTGTTGTATTCAGAAAATTCTTAATAATAAAACCCTCCAACAGCTAGAAGACCGGTTTTCCCGCATTGGGTTTTTTCCGGGGACTATTTGTCTAGAAATAACTGTGTCACTTTGTCTATGTGTGCATGAACTTTTTCTAGATCTGAATTGGTGGAGATCTGTAATGTGTTTTTCTTTGATTTTAACTTGAATATTATTTAGTTAATAAATTATATAATTAGGAGCATAACCAGATTAACAGTAAAAATTTCTGCATAAAGTGTAAAGATTTAGAGATTTCCACACAATATTCTTTAGAACACCATGCAATCTGACTATGTCTCTTATAAACATCTATGCTACAACACTAGTTAAGTATGTAGTCTTCACTAGAATGAAATGTGCAACCTTTGTCAACCTGTCCACCACAACCATGATGGAATCATTATGTCTAATTGTCTTAGGCAAACCTGTGATGAAGTCCATGGAAATGACCTCCCATTTCCACTCTAAAATCACAATCGGCTGTAGTAGTCCACCTGGATGTTTACACTCTGCCTTAACCATATGAAAATCCAAACGTATAGCTACAAACTCCACCACATCCTTCTTTAGATTCGACAAATAGTAGAACCTCTTTACTACAGTCAATGTTTTCTGGTAGCCTAGGTGACCCAAGTATGGTTTCGCATGAAACTCCCTCAAGATAACCTTCTTGAGCTCACCATTGTCCGATACATATATCCTGTCCCTAAATCTAACCAATCCATCTACCATGAGATGATAGTCCAAATCATGTACCTATACTTGTACCTGTAATACATGTACCTATACCTATGCCAACACCTGTACTCTGTTGCAACCTGTGCACAATCTCCATATACTTGTGATCTTGTTGACCTACCTGCAAGATCATATCCTATAAGTTTTTCCCATAGGATCTCATAACAATTATGTGATTTACCTATACCCGCCTGCTAAGAGCATTTGTGACCCTGTTCTCCTTTCCTTGATGTACCTGATATCGAAGCCAAATTCTTTGATCGTGCACAACCATCTAGTCTGCGTGGCATTCAAATTCAGCTGGTCAAATAAATACCTCAACCCAATGTGGTCACTCATCAATACAAGCTTCCTGCCAAGAAGATAATTCCTCAAGATCTTCAGTGCATGTATGATCGTTGTTAGCTCAAGATCATGTGTTGGGTAGTTCTGCTCGTGCTTGTTTAGTTTTTGTGACTCATAGCATACCACCTGTCCATCTTGCATAAGGACCCCACCAAGTATTCTCTTGCAAGCATCTGTACACACTGCAAACTCCTTATCCGGATCTGCAATCTTTAGTACTAGAGCATGTGTCAACAATTGCTTAAGTTACTAAAAACTAGCCTTACACTTCTCTGTCCATTCAAACTTCTTACCTTTCCTCTGTAATAATGTAATAGATAAGAAATCTGTGAGAATTTCCTAATGAACCTCCTGTAGTAACTTGCCAATCCCATGAATGATCTCACCTCATATACAATATTAGGAGCTACCCACTCCATGATGGCTCTTATCTTTTCTGGATCTACTGTAATTCCCTCCTTGGAGACAACATGTCCCAAGTAGTGTACCTCAATTTGGAAGAAACTGCATTTGCTGAGCTTAGCATACAATTGATGCTCTCTCAACAACCTCAACACTACTACCAAATGCTTGACATTCTCTTCCTCATTTTTAGAATACACCAATATGTATTCAATGAACACAATAAAAAACTTATCCAAATAAGGATGCAACATTTTGCTCATCAAACACATAAATGTACCTGGGGCATTAGTCAAACCAAATGGAACTACAAAAAACTCATAATGCCTGTACCTGGTCCTGAATGCAGTATTATAGATGTCCTACTCTTTGATGCGTACCTGATGATATCCCGATCTCAAGTCGATCTTAGAGAACACTACTGCTCCCTTCAGCTGATCAAAGAAATCATCGATCCTCGGTAGTGGGTACCTGTTGTTGATGGTCACTTTGTTAAACTGCCTGTAGTCAATGCATTTTCTAAGAGTGCTATCTTTCTTCTTCTCGAAAAAAATGGTGCACCCCATGGTGATACACTTGGTATGATGTACCCCTTTTCAAGCATTTCTTTCAGCTACAACTTTTACTCTACCAACTTATGTGTGCTCATCCTATAAGGTTCTTTTGATGCTAGAGCTGCCCCTGGTACCAACTCAATAGAAAAATTCTACTTCCCTGTGCAATGGAAACTTTGAAATATCTGCTGGAAACACATCCTAAAACTACTGCAAAACAAGATACCTGTTCAAAACATCTGCATCCTCAAATTCCTTACCATTTTCACTAGAGATATGAACTGCAAATATCACACACCTTTTCCTATGAATGTACTTGGCCTACATGGCTGTCACCATCCTAACTGATGTGGCCTTCTTCTCTCCCTATAAAAATATTGGTTCCCCATTGTCGTCCAAGAATTCAATGGATTTATCATAGAAATCTACCTTGGTCTTGTGAAGACATAACCAATCCATACCCAATAGCATACTGTATGAACCCAATGGAAATATGTTCAAGTGCACTACAGTAGGAATATTTTTTAACTCAAATGCACAAGCTATCACCCAATCGTGAAATATTTTCTTTGTACCTATGGCCAACAACACTAACCAATATTCTACATGCATTTACTTACTCAAAACAAACTTATCCACCAAATCAGGACTAATACAGATATAATTAGATCCAGGGTCAATAAAAATAGAAATAACTTGATCACAAAGCTTACCATCCATCTCAATGATAGAAGATTGGTAATCAACTTGATTTTTGTCCACGGATGCATAAATACGAGGAATTATCTAGCCAACATCCCCAATAGTATGTGCCTCCTGTGCATCGTATATCTTAGGACTACCTCCCTGATTTTTTGGACAATCTCTCTTAATATGATCCTCACCGCATGTCCAACACTCCAACCATCCCATACCATTACCTCCATGTTGCTACTTTGATCTATGCTGCTGGTATGGCCTATGTCCCTGTCCGCCTGCATTGGAATTATTTTGCGGTGCCACATTTTATTTCTCTTCTGAATTATAAGGCCTTGCTATTTTTAGTTGCCATTTACCTTTACCTTTATCCTTCCCTTTCCATCCTTAATTTGACTCATTATTGCACTTTGACTGTTTATAGCAATGCTTCAACTTCCCAATGACTTCCTCAAGTGTATGAGGCTCATAATACTCAATCATATCTTGAATGCTAATGATAAATCATTGAAAAATCGATGAACTTTAGCCTTCTCATCCTCAATATATGGTACATACATCAATACCTCCAAGAACTTTGTTGTATACTCCTCATCTGTCATTGATTCCATCTTTAGCTTATAAAATTCTTTGGCCTTGCTGTCATAGTACCTCCCCGAAAAGTATTTCTTCTTGAAAAGCATTTTGAACTAGTGCCAAATCAAGTAATTTGTCATAATGTGTCTAACCTGCTTCACATCTTCCCACCAAATGTCTGCTTTACCTATAAGGCTAAAGATAACAATACTAGCCTTCATGTTATTTGAGTACTCATGCAACTCAAAGAACTTCTTCAGCCCAAGTATCCAAGCTTTTGCCTCTTATGGTTTCTTCAAATACCCATCGAAAGTAGTTGGTTTGGATTTCTTAAATTCATCTGGTATGTATCCCTAGTCACCCCTCTTGTAAGGATGGTACTAATGATGATCATAATTTCTATCTGAACCAAAACTAGGATGGCACCTGTATTCATCACCCCTCCTATCCGGAGTGTCCAAAAACCTACCATCTCTCACTGTATCAACTCTATCTGACCTATGTATACTAGGAGAGCTATTGCTATATGCCCCATTATTTTTTTCCTCATGTCCATAGCTGATCTGAAGTGGTCCTTGTTTTTGAAAATATAACAAGATTTGAAGAAGTATTGCATTCACCTTTGCTTGTTTCTCTTGTGCATGTATGATCTTGTCATTGTATTCCTTACAACTGCTTATTTCTTCCTTTAGGATTCTCAGTGTGTCTGCCAAATCATAAGAGTTCCCACCATTTTGCTCATATGGCTCATGGGGAGAGTCCTTGTAGTCTACCATATTTTTATCCATGTTTATCTTTCTCATACAAGGCATATTATGTCAACTAAACCAAATAAAAATAAACCAACATCCCATAGTGTAATTTAGGGAGGATAATTTCTGTAGATCCTTCTCCCATCTCGATGTGCATATGGAGATCCTTCTCCTCCAAGTTGCTGAAGAATTATTTGTTGCCGATCATATGGAATGAAGCTCCAATATATAAGTACCACACTGAACCCATCACTGATGACACCATGCATGAGATGAGGGTGAAATCCAACTCGAACTGTGAATTAGCAAGGGCTTCACCTACCGCTCCCCCTGAGGGCTTCTTATCGGTCTTTTTATGTGGACACTTTGTAGCATAGTGTCTAAGCTCATGACATTGAAAACATTTTATCTTTGACAAGTCTCACTTATTTCCTCCTTGACCATAATATGATTTGGAATGGGACACCTTCCCTTTCCCTTTATTCGCCTTTCTAACCAAGGCACATTTCTCCTCATCATCAATCTTTATGAGGATCCATCTCTGGTGTTCAGCCAAATATCTTCTTGTACCAAGTCGGACCACAATTGCTCCCACTCTGGTGGCTTCTCCATTCCATTCACCAAATCCTGGTAGCTGTTCCAACTCTTAGGAAAGCCTATAAGTGCTAGGCTCACCAGATATTCCTCGACAACTTTCACACCAACACTTCCAATCTCATCTCGACATTGAGTGAACTTCTTTAAGTGTTTTGGTATCATGTCTCCCTTCTCCATCTTGATCTTTCTTAGCTTGTCCTTTAGTTCCAGCTTCCTGTGGTCACTGATATTATGAAATAGATCTGTTAAGGCCTTCCACATAGCATATGGAGTTTCCTTTCCATGGAGGCTTGAGAAAATATGATCTCAAATTCCTCCTAACAAAATCCTTATTGTCTTTGCTACATTCTTCTTCCATGCATCAAGATTTTGAGCATCTGCTACTGCACACCTGGGAATATCACTGTCTATGAATTCCTTTAGTCCGTTGTCCTCTAACACTTCCTCCATCCTATCCTTCCAAGATATGTAATTCGAACTACCCTCAAGGGAATATTCGAGTCTCAATCCACAGAAAGACATCCTGATCTGCTGCTGGTCTTGAAGAATAAAGCTGCAAATTCGATTCAACTGCTAAAAAAAAACTTGTATTCTTCTCTTCTAGAGTGATTCTTGCTCTGATACCAAGTAGAAAATCCACATAGATTCAACTGATATTGTAACATGCTAAAACAAAATACTTGGATTTATTCTACAAATTTCAGAAACCAAATACGATCGCACAATCAAATGAACAAGAAAGAGAAAGAATTTGAATCGCACAAAACAAACATGTATCTGGGGAAAGCCTCAGCTGAAAACTCCGCTATATGTATATTGCATTAAGTCAAGAATATGAAACAATACAATGTTTCTCTTAGGCTTGAGAGCTCTCTACACTATCTCTGATTGTCTCACACTAATCTAAGCAAGTTTTGTCCAATACTTAGCCTATTCCTTGCCCTTGTCTGACCAACCTTGCTCATGCATTCCTGATGGAATTGAGCCCCTATTAATTAGGAAATTCCTAGTAATTGATTGCACAATACATTCAAGGCATCATGATGACCTCATGCATGACTTGCACCTTATTATACAACTAATAGTTTACTTCCATTTAACTCAAATATCAACTAGGTATTCCTTATAACTGACATGTAATAAATATTTAGAGTGAATTATCAGTTATCTGATTGATCAATGCATGTGAATTGAATCAAATTTAATTCACTAGACCTCTCACTAGCTCATCTATCAGTTAGAACTAGTTAAGCTGATTTTAACTCAAATAATTAAGTTAAACAATTACAAGTCAAAATAAACTACAATTGGACCCCCTAAAACTTAGAGTGAACTCTAAATGCCTCCAGTTTGAACCCCAACTGGAATTGACTGAGCTAACTAAGTCTTCCCAACTCAGTTAACTCGTACAAGCTGTCATGTGATGTGGAATTAAAGTTTCCTTCTAATTAAATAAAGGGAAAATCAAATTAGAAGCTTCTTCTTGTTTCCAATTTCAACAAATCTAGCCTTGATGTTTACTATATCCCCCCAAATATATTAGATACTGAACTGCCAATACCTTGGTCCAGATTGAAATGGTTCCATCTATTATTAATATTTAGGTTGTCATCTGTGATGCTGTCCTTTAGGTCTATGATTTTCTATTTGTGAATTTTGCATCATTATCCTATAAGAGATTCAATAGAATTTTCCATTTAAACTCAATGTTCTTAAAGACCTTAACTTCATGATTCCAATATTCTTTGTTCAAATCTATTCGTTGTCAATCCCCTACATTCTATGACTCTTTTCTCCACCTTTTATAACCTTAAGTCACCTCACATGATACAATCTCTTCTTGGCGACTGTATCATGGAAGTGATGTAATCATGGTTTGGTGAACTAACAAGTTTGAAGGAATTATACATTTAACATGAATATAAGTACCAATATCCCCATACATCCACATGTGTTGCATGTTCTCTTACTTTCTTCCAACATGGAGAGGCCTAAATTCTCACTTAAATTTGCTTGTCCCAAATGATCTCCTTAGTTACCTATCTGGTTCCTCATTTTTTGAACCATATTGTTACATATGAAAACCTTCTTACATGAATATTTTCAACAAGAAACCTAATATCCTCCAAGATATATTGAATAATCCAATATTTGATACCCCATTATCGGAAACATGATTACTGCAGGGTAGAGTCTCTTTCAATATTGAGCGTATCGTTGCCTTATTCAATATCTAAGTTAGTCCCTGAATTGGAGCCTAAAATTAAGCTTTTGTTTTATCCCAATGGAGAAAGAAAAAATGATTCTATCTTTGTGATTCATTATTACCCCATTATTCCCAGATCTTCCTTCTTGGACCCTTGTTTCCCCATCAAGTTTTAATATGAACAGACTCTCAAGAGGTACCTCTCTAGGAAAGGGGATGTATGTCTATATGTTGATCTTGTTTTGACTATTTTCAATTTTCTTTTCTTTGTTGATAATTTTTTCTATTTTTCTTTGTGTACCTTGTTTTTACTTTATTTATACTATGCCTTATTTTCACACAATTGGGAAGATATGTGAGACTACAAAATATGATTGAATGGTAAGATAATCTTCTTCACATTCTATGGATAGTATTACTTATCTTTTGGTATGCTAGTTCTAACATTGGTGAGATTTTTTTGCTTGTCCCTTTGAAGAGGCAAAGTTCTGATCTGCATATGCTAAGTCTCTAGACTTATGGAAGTGATAATCTATGTAATTGAAGAGGAAAATAAAAGTGTATCCATTATGTGTGTACTTATATCATTGTTTCATAGTTCCATGCATTACACAAAATCTACAAATAGCTGCTTGCTTTTCAGACAAGAAATCTCATGATTTTGCCTTCTTGAGTAGTCCATCATGAGCAACTTTGTAAAATAATACTACATTGTGTCACATGTTTCTTTTGCAGTTTAAATATTAGTTTCACTGTGAGTAGACATTGTTGGGCCCCTCACCAAGTTTTCTAGTCACTGTCTTTAACAATATCTTCTCAAAATATATAAAAAGTTTTTAGAGTTTACGTTAGAATCTAGATCATATTAGATTGGTTTCCTGTAGAATATTCATAATTATGCTTCTATTTACATCAAACAAAGTGCTATGTTCTTCATTCATTTTAGATATTAGACAAATAACATAGTAAAATTTTGAACATTGAATGGTTAGCAAATTTCATTTGGATATATTTGTGTGCATCACCAATTTGCATGCAAATTTACTGATAAAATTATGATTATTGAAGCACTGAGTTTTTGAGATATATAGATCCCTTGTAATTCTAACACTCATTTCAAGGAATAGTTGGTTCATGAGTTCGATAAATTTTAAAATATATTAACTTGGTCTGGATTGTGTCTTGCATGAGTTACACTGTTTTTTGCTTACTATTTTTTCCCTTCAATAAATGAATGTCCTTCCATATAAGTTTAATGATTACAAGCTCCACTCTGGTCCATTGTTGAGAAAATAGATTTGATTTGAATTTTGGTGTGGTTGATGATTGTTTAGAATCATGACTGCTAGAAGGTGAGACCGTGTTGTGGATCTGTCTCAACTTATAGTGGAAATTATACAAGGAGGGTTTGGATTGGAATTAAGGAGACTAACATGAATTAAAGAGTAATTATCAGCAAAGCTGATATGAAAACAAATCAATTATTGTTTTATATTATAAAAATTTATTCCAATAATGATTCTGAAAATTGGGAACAACTTAGAATCCATACTTAAAATGCTAAAGTATGTAGTATTACCCATTGCAAAGGTGTTTATGATGTGTTTCCTTGGGTTCGTCATGGCTACAAAGTACGTCAACATTTTAACTCCCAAAAATTACAAGCTTTTCAACAGGTAATATTCCTCTTTATCTTCGCTACCCATTGTATCTTGTAGCATGTTCATTTTTAGGGGGGGGGGGAATCTATCACAATTACACATAATTACATTGGTACCTAGAAGAGGATTCTACCAAGAACTTTATTCTTTATTATCACCAGTTAACCTATCAAATATCACCTCCTAAAATACTCTAACGATTTGAACACGAACCACTGGTTCCTTGAGGGTGTAGATGGATTGGAAAATTCCAGTTAGATACTTGAGCTATGTCATGAGGTAAAAACCCAAGGGGGTAGGGTGGGTGCATCCCCATAAGGTGGCTCTGTGTTGCTGTAAAGGGAAGTGAAAAAAGAAATTCCTTTAGCCTTTACCAACCATGATAGTATCTAATAATTAAGTGCCTTTGCTTCAAGCATTCCTGGATGAAATGGACAAATTCCTTGCAATGGCCCTATCTTCATCTACCATCACCTTGACCAATGCGGTAGCACCAAATTTATATTCAAAACTTCATCTTGTTTAATTTATTAGGGAATCATTGAGGGAAATGTAGACCTACAAGCCCCTTTTTGTCTAGAAAGAGTCTAAAAAATTCCTGAAAGTGGTATCCTCTATGCACTACATTTCAAACTAGATGAGTTACTGCACTATACATATTTTAGATTTATTTTGTTATTTTCAAAATAGGCTAAGAAAATAAAGGCATGCAGTAATATTTTTCCTCCACCCAAAACAATGATAGTTGTGTTGCCTACACAATTCATTATGGCTGGTTGTGGAAAGTATTCCTCTTTCGTTAAATGAGAGAGCCCTGATTTAACATGACTAGAGGTGCTAGTATTCCCATACATCCACGTGCCACACATTCTCTTATTTTCTTCCAACATGGAGTGGTATGAATTCTCAGTTAAATTTGCTTTAGTCCCAAATGATCTCCTTAGTTGCATATCTAGTTCCTCATCTTATTGAATCATCTTCTTACATAGGAAAACCTTATTACAAGAATATTTGCAACAAGACACCTAATTTCATTCAATATATCCCACATACTCCAATTTTAGATACCCCATTTATCTGAAACCTAATTAATGGAGGGGAGAGTCTCTTTCAATATTGAGCATATCATTTCCTTATTCAGTACTTAAGTTAGTCCTCGAACTAGAGCCTCAAATTCAACTGTTGGTTGATATGTCGATGGAGAAAGCAAAAATGATACTTTCTTTTTGATTCATTACCACCCCATCATTCCCAGATCTGCTTTATTTGACCTTAGTTTCCCCCTAAATATTTAGTGTGAACCCATTGGTAAGAGTAAAGACACAATATGAGCTTGAAATCATGCTTGTTGGAAGTTGAGCTACATAAGCCATTTGCAGTGAAACATAAAATTTGGTAGATACTTTAAATTATGGTTAAGATTCCCTGAGATAGACTTGGATTCTTAGGGTCACCTTTAGAGCAAGAGTTAAGCTTAAAATGTAGATATGATCATGAGTTGAATACAATAATTTTTTCTCCTCTGTTGAACTATCATGTTGACATACGTGGGTTACAAGTGCCCACTCTCTAAGGGAACTGGTGTATTTTTATTTTGAAACATACCACATGATTATTTTTCCTTCATTGACCATTACTCACATGCATTGAAACATTGTACATACTCCAAAGTAAAAAATGTGTTTTTGAGACATACTATGTGCCTATTTGTCTCCTTTAGAGATTATAAATTTAGCAATTGCATCTATAATTTATCTTTTTGTTTTCCTTTTAGCTGCATGATAGGTTTATAAATTTTGTTGCATGATAGGTTTTCTATATGAGAGTGGGTTCCAAGTGGCCAATCCCCAAGAGAATTGATGTATTTTTATTTTTCAACATGCCACATGATTCTTTTTCCTGTAGTGACCATCACAAGTATCCATTTAAACATTATACATACTCCAAAGTAAAAAATGTGTTATTGAGACATATCATGTACCTAGTTTTTCTCCTTCAATGATTAAAAATTTAGTAGCTGAATGTATTACTGCTATTTTTGTTTTCCTTTTTTCTGTATGATAGGTTTGGTGCTATTTCTTTTTATTTTGTTTTTTTTGGTTAGTGCATGTAAATCATAAGCTTTATCATTCAATAAAGAAGTATACATGATGTCAATATGTGACTTTAGTTGAGAATATTTAGTAACCATAAATAAGTTTCTCACAAAAAAAAAAAACGTTGAAAAATTTGACTATACAACAAAACTTCTTGATGGGTGGCATTTTGGGATGACAATAATAATAATTGGAAGCATTTATATTGAAATACAATTTCCATTAATACAATTTTCTTATATATGATGTTCATAAATTTTTTATTTCATTAATAGTTTGAGTACTAGAACTCTTAGCACTTATTTTCTTTCCCAAGTTAGTTGATCATAAGTCCTCTCACATATTAACATGAGATTAGAATGTTGCAAACTAAAGGATGGGGAACATGCTTTTTTTTGGTTTGAATGATTCCAATCAATGACAATAATTTCACCTACGGACTTATAGAATCCATTCTTAACTAAGCTGCTATGACTGGGGAATCTAATCCATGAAAAGTCACTCAGGGATAGTAACTGTCCCATCATCATGAAATAACTCCTTTTTGAGGCTATTAGCCTATGAGGGGAAAACATGTGACAAGTGGGATTTGAATCTAGATGGGAAGGATCCCATCTCCTTTTAGCCACCCAAGCTAGATCTCAATGGCACGGGGAACGTAATTTGAATTCCACATAATTATAAATGGTAAATTACAAGTTTTGTATTTCTAGTTTGTGTTTTGCAATAATTTTTTCTCCAATAACTTCGAATTTAATGACAATTTTGTGATTAAATGTTAGAGTTGCGTTGGTAATTAATGCAAGATTTCTCATGCTTATTTATGCTGTGGATATATATTCATATTATACATTGATATTATGCCTAGATGCTATGGTTTTTTACATTTTTCATCAATGATTATTTGTTATTTGAACTTTTTTGGATGATTTATAGTTAGACTCAAGTTTTCAATATATTGAGGTGTTATCTAACTTTACTCATCATCAAATGCATCTTCAATTATTTTTCATGTTAATGAGCTTTATAGGTCAACATGAAAAATTGCTGATGTCATTTTTTTTTCTTGTACAAGGCTCTAGTCAATATGATAAAGATGCATATTTTAACTAGAATGACACCAAATTTATTTGATAGATTTACATTCTTTGACTCTTATCTACAAAAATTTTTCCTCCCTCTCTGCTACAGTCTAATAATTAAATATTAAGCCTATGATGCGCTAATCATGGTCATTCAACCTATAGATATTTATACAACCCAAAAATATTACAATAATGTACAAACTATTGCCTTACACATTCCCCTCAATCCTCCTATCAATTTTCCTTTTCACCTCTCGGTGCAATTTCTAGTTATCATTGAGAGGTAGAGAGTGCTTTCCCTTATATCCATGCAGTTACATCTTTGGATAATAATGCTTGGTGTGGATTTGGAAGTGTTTGAATCCCCCTTGGATATTTTGTTGGTGTAACAGTTATTAGCCAAACTTTGTGCTTACAAATTTAACATCTATTTAGTGGTTACATTTCAGGATCATTGTTATTGATCGTTGTATTTTGACATCTTGAATTAATTAATAATAAGAAGCACTGCCAATTAGTTTTATAGGCCCCATAGCCAGTAGGATTCAAGCTTGTAGCTCATTATTCATAATTTCTCATATATACCCACTGTTTTTTACATTTTGGCATGCAAATACGTATTTTAGAAGCAGATTTTTATGTTGTCACAACAAATTTACATGATTCACAAGGTGATAAATCAACTTTTGGTGTAATTACAGATTTTATGTTTAATAATTATAGGTCATTTATAGACTATAAATGTCTTTAAAATTTCACTTCTAATTGAGTATTCAACTGAGCATATTGAGTATCTTATATATAACTATTTTTCCCTCCTCCCACTTTTCATAACTTCCATAACCATTAAGGCTTCAATGCCATTTTTCTTGTTTAGTTAAAGCTTTTCCAATACGTTACAAAGTTTTATTATTTATTGAAGGTTGTAGAATTTACAATTTATAAAGTTTCAAGGTCTAATTTTTTAAAGTCTATTTCTTTAAAGGGTGCTAGCTCAATGGAAGAGCACCTGCTTTACAAGTAAGAGGTTGGTGGTTTGATTCCATCATGCCCTGATATTCATACGGAATGGAGACGATCAGTTTTTGGTGACAGAGGCTCTTTTGTACATCACCAATGAGCTTATGGTGACATTTTTCGGCCTTCACCAAAATATGAAATGGTGATTGTCAATGAATGCAACCATATATATTCATCAATAGTGACGAACATCAAAGGTCCATTACCATAAATTTCTATAGCTCATATGAAACGGTGACGATCACTATCTGTCATTATAATCAGTATTCGTGATGGACCTTGAATGTCACCAAAATACCTATACTTTTGGCAATGTGGCCTTTTGTGACGTTCAATTTTGGGTGACATAGGATATTTTGACTGTTACCAATGAGTTTAAGGTGACATTTTTTGACCCTCACCAAAATATGAAATAATGATAGTCAAGAAATGTCGCCATATATATGCATCAATAGTGACGACCATGAAAGGTCCATCACAATAAATCATTGTTGTTCATATGAAATGGTGACAGTCACTATCCATCATTATAATAATTTTTTGTGATGGACCTTGAATGTCACCATAACACTTATAATTTTGGCGACGCCACTTTTGGTGAAATTTGGTTTTTTGGTGATGAAGGTTAATGTCCATCACCATTTATCACATGAAATGGTGACAATAATTTCCCATCACTATAAATCATTAATGGTGAAGAACCTTGAATGTCACCACAACACCTATAATTTTGGTGATGCCACCTTTGGTGACGTTCAATTTTTGGGGACTGAGGTTTTTATGACCATCACCAATGAGCTTATGGTGATATTTTTATACCCTCACTAATGTCCTTTTTTTTTGCAGTGATGAATGCCTTTTCAACTCCTTTGACTGCATAGCTGTGGTTGTCTCCAAGGTCTAGCATTTGAGATAGTATTCTTTCCATTATGCTAGTAATATTTCCACAATATCTTGTCATATGTCTTGAAGCTCAACTATCTACTAGCCACATATCATCATCATCTGCAATATAACCAATTAGAGCAGAAAATTAAAAGAAATCCTTGTCACCTTTAGGCTTCTTTGGATGTTCATCGTCAATATCGACTACAAAAACATATTGTTTTACTCTTCTCTTTTTGTCGTTAGCCACTTCAGGGAAATCCATTTCGTAATGTCCAAATTTGTTACAACCATAACATTTAAATTTTGATATATCCTTATTCCTTTGGGGAGGAGGTGAGCTTCTTCCTAACTTCTTGTTTTGAAATCCAAACTTCTTCTTTCCTCTAGTCTTTTTCTTGAAACTATCTACAAATTACCGAGAAGTTTCTTCCTTCTATCTCTTGATATAATATTTGATTCTTCTTGAGAACAAGAGGTCCATGGTTGTTCAAAAAAAGGAGCTTCCTTCCAAAATGCCTGCTGCAAATGCATCCCATGATCTAGGTAGACGATAGAGTGTTGTATTCGCAAGTTCCTTCTCAGATACAATTTCATCAATTGCTTGTATTTGGTCCCTTAATTGAGATATTCTTAAAAAATATGAAGCTACAATTTCATATTTTTTTCATTCTTATATCATGGAGCACATTCTTCAAGCACATGGCTTGACCAACGTTCTTGATAGTAAATTATTTAGTTAGGGCATCATACATATTCTTGGAATTATCAAGCTTTCAAATATAGGGAATTAGATGATATCTAATGGAATCCACAAAAATACATATGGTAGAAATTCCATCCTTCTTGAACTTCTATTTTATTGTAGTATTTTGTGGTTCTACTACTTTCCCTCTCACAATATCCAAAGCATTGTTCCTTTCAAGAATAAGATCAATCCTAGTTTTCCAAGCTCTGAAGTTTGAGGCCCCTTCTAACCCATTCTATGATTTCATAGAATAAGCTAGCCATGGATGAAAATCAACAAGGAATTCAACAATAGTGATCTCAATGTAGGGTTTATTCAAGAGTGATCTCAATGTTCCTTCATTCACCAAAGCTCTCATACCATATTGATTTTTCAAGTGCAATAGATACTAGCACAATATTTGTGAAGACTAATAATTAATTCTAATGACGTTGATATTATTTTAGTTTTTCCAATATATCATTAAGAAATTATGCTTCAAACATTTAACCATACAATAATAGTAGAAACATAGAGATCACAATGCACAAAGAGAACACAATATTTACCCCAGGAAAACCCAGTAAGGGGAAAAACCCAACAACTTTTTCAATAAAGGAATTGTTTTGTTCAATAAGAGACACATCTAGGCCTTCTAGTCATAAAATAGGAAAAAATAACCTTAAAAAAATCTATGGTAAAACCTGAACAACTTCTCAAAGTCAAGTTTCCCAATATGATCCAACACTTCACTCTACTGATCTATCCCAAAAATTTCAGCCCTCCTACAACTACTAGAATCCCATAATTTCAGCCCCCTGCAATTGCCTAGAAATTTTGGCCCCTGCAATAGAAACTACCCAAAAAATTTGATATATATATATATATATATATATATATATATATATATATATATATATATATATAGAGAGAGAGAGAGAGAGAGAGAGAGAGAGAGAGAGAGAGAGAGAGAGAGTCCTTCCACATGTGTGAGCTTGATAAGAGAAATATATGAAATTTTTTCCTCCTTGTCCTTCTTATCCTTCTATAGGATGCCCACAAACTATCTTGCATGAGAGAGTGTGAATTGGTGCCTTGAGGAGGAGGTTGAGTTTAATTTATATAGTGAAATAGGTGGGTCAAATGGGTGTGAATCTAATGGGTGTGAATCTGATAGGGCCGACTTGACAAACTTTGAGCCAAAAGTTTCAAATTTAAAAATTTAAATTTTCTTCTCTCAAAAGTCCAAATGGGACATGACTCAATATATGTATATTTTTTCCTAGAGAATTTAAAATATGCTTTAAAATAATCAATATAAATACATTAAGGGCCAAATATACATTATGATGACTAACCATAATTACACAATTTCAATAATAGAGATGTTTTAATGTAATGTAATGACTTGTAAACATTCTGATTAGGTCAAAATAAAATAAAAATAAATAAAAATAATTAATTAATAATTATAATTACCAATAAAACATTTTCACTGGGTAAAATTACATAAAAATAAATAAATAAAATATAAAATATAAAATTAATAATTATAATTGATTATAATTCATATTTAAACCATCCTAGATCCATCTTAACTCTGGATCTACTAGGAGTTGAGAGGGATCAAATCTCTTTCCACTTTAAAAGAGTTTTATATGTCAAGAGATTTGATCCCTCTTGGTGCTTGGTAGATCTAGAGTTAAGATGGATATAGGTTGGTTTAAAAAATAATTTTATCGATCAATAAATGTTTACCATTGTAATTTAATTTCCTTTCTTTAAGGTGATTATTTTATTAACTTAGCAACTCTTATGGACATGATCCCTCAATCAAATATTTAACAACATTCATCCATTCAATGTTTACATTGGCTAACCCAAATCTGTCGTAGTTTATCCTCTTATAGGGTATCTCCAACAAGTCAATTACTAAACAGTTCACATACCTATGATTTTCGAAAACCAGAATGGTTCAACTGAATCCAATTACCATAATGGTTCAAATCCTTCCTCTTTAATTGCAAAATGGTTTGAATCCTAGGTAACCATCACTAATTCAACATGTTCTCGATTTATACTACCATGTCCAACTTATTTTCACTTGTCTCCATTTGACACATTTATGCTAACAAGGTTCCACACCATCAATCAATAAATAATTGTATGAGCCTTGTGCCTTAAAAATTATAAGGAACCAATAATTACAATCCTCTTCGAGGGAAACCTCCTTTTACAATGAATACAATGTACAAAACAACATTTTAGCATCCTAAGACTATATCTGCTTGGTATATAAATAAGAGACAAAGGATGCAATTATAATAAAATGGGACCATGAAAGGTTTTAGCCTACATAACAACATAAAAATATAAATGTAATCACTTAATTTATAAGGCTTAATAAGAGGCTTTAGGGTTAACACGGGGATTACACATGGATTAACATGTCCCTCCCCTTAAAACAAGTGATGTCCTCAACACTTGACCATTTGTTGGTGTTTCGACATGAAAAACCATGTCACTTATTCCACTACTGGGTTCTTCCATGTGATGAGGCACTCAATAATTGTTTGATTTCTCAACTCATTGACCCTTGTTTCCAAGATTATTTCCGGTTCTAGTATGATTTTCTCTTCTTCATTAATCTATAGTAAAATAGTTTGAACTGGGATCTTGTCACTAATTACCTTCTTTAAGTTAGAAACCCAGAATATTGGTTTCATAATTGAAGATGGAGGAAACTCCAATTTGTAAGCTAAACTTCTAATCCTATGCAACACCTTATAGGGCCATAATACATCAGTGCTAATTTATTGTCTTTATTTTGTTTCTTGAGGGCCATCTATTTCTATGGTTGTATTCTCATAAGTGACTCAATCCCCCACTTCAAATTCTCTTTCATTATGATGTTGATTTTCTTGTTGTTTCATCCTATTTTGTGTATTATATAATATTGATTAAATATAATTGGAAAGCTCGTGTCAAACAACCAATACCCTTATACAACATGGATATAATTTATTTCACTGAAATATGAAAATGACAATGAATTGGATCAAGTTCGATTTTTTTTATCTTCTTTTATGGGGAAACGACGGGAATTGAACCTGCGCGTGGTGGATTCACAATCCAATGCCTTGGTCCACTTGGATACGTCCACCCCGGAAAAATAAACCAATTATAACCAAGTTTTCCTTCAATTGTTTTATAACCTCTTGTTGATGTTATATGTGGTCCTATCTGGTTGAGCCTTTATAGTCCCTTTCATGGGAGATGTGATGGATGGAGGATTATATCCATAAATTACCATAAATAGTGACATTTTTGGTGAAGTATGGAATGATGTGTTGTATCACCGTTCTGTCAAGGGCAACCATTTGGCCCGTTGTGCCTATTTATCAGATGCAAAACAACATAAATATCCTTCTAAATATTTATTCACAGTCTCAATTTTTCCATTAGATCGAGGATGGTAAGATGAGCTATGAGCCAATTGAGTACCCAAATAAGAAAATAATTTAGTTAAAAAATTTCTAGTGAAAATTGGATCTTTGTCAATTACAATAATATTTGGTATTCCATATAGATTTTGGATTGTTTCCATGAATCTGCTAGTATAATTTCTTTAAAAGGATGAGAATGAGAGAAAAAATGGACATAATTTTTCATTCGATCTACAACTACCATAATGACACTCTTTCCTTCAAATTTGGGTAATTTTACAATAAAATCCATTGAAACTTCTTCCCAATGTTGGCTTGGTTTGGATAACGATTGAAGGAGCCCCGAGGTCTTAATTGTCTCCGCCTTATTTTATTGGCATACCACACATTCAACCACAAAATTTTGCACATATGCTTTAAGATATTCCCCAAAAAAACTTTCTTGATCCTATGGTATATCTACAAGAACCATGAATGTCCTCCTACTAAAGGGTGCAATTTGAAAAGGAACTTTTGTGTGAGTTGAAAATTCTTACATAAGTAAAAGCGATCTAGATACCAAAAAAAATCATTCTTCCACATAAATTATTCTACTACATCGGGGTACTACGGTAGTTGTTTAATGATCTTGTATACCTTCTCATCTTACTTCAATTCTATCCTTGCTTTTTCCACTTAGTCAGATTGTGGAATGGAAATATCACATAGTAAACCCTTTGTGTCATTCTCTTTCCTTGAGAGTGCACCTGTCACAATATATTGTTTTCCATTTTTATAGATAATTTAAAAGTCATAAACCCATATATTTGTAGCCCATTTTTGTTTCTCTTCTAAATATAGTTCTTTTTCCAAGAAGTAATTCAAACTACCATAACCCAATTTTGCTTTGAAGTGTCTTCCTATTAGGTATGGATGTCATTTCTTAATTGTATAGTACACCATATTTTTGCATACATGGGTTTGAGTAAGTTCTTTCCTTTAAGTTCACTACTTTCAAATGCAAGGGGCCTTCCTTCTTGCATCAAAATTGCACTAATGCCATGGCCAAAGGCACCACACACCATAATGAATATTTTGTCAAGTCAGGTGTCTCCACGATAGGAGTTGTATACATAGACTCTTTAATTGTTTCAAAAGATTTAGTTGCTTTTTTAGTCCAAGAAAATGGTTCCTTGTTTAAAAATTTTGTTAGAGGTGTTGTTATTTTCCCATAATTGTTGACAAAATTGCGGTAATATCTTGTTAATCTTAATAATCCTCTGAGTTTCTTCAATATATTATGGATTGGCCATTCCCTCATAACTTTTATTTTGTTAGGGTTCACTTTGACACCCTCATGTGATACAACATGACCAAAATATTCCATTTCTTGAACCCCAAGGGACACTTGGAAGCATTTGCATACAGTTATTGTTCTTCCAACAATGTTAAGATCCTATCAACCTGTTGTACATGGTCTTCCAAATATTTTTTGTAGATTAATATGCCATCAAAAAATACTAACACAAATTTTATAAGGGTTGGTTTGAAAATAGAATTCATCAAGATTTGAAATGTTGAAAGTGCATTTGTAAGTCAAAATGGTATAACCAAAAACTCATAATAACATTCATGTATTCTAAAGGTTGTTTTGGGAATGTCTTCTTGCCTCATTACGATGTGATGATATGTCGAACACAGATCAAACTTAGTATAGAATATTACTTCATGT
The DNA here is from genome assembly GCA_034641835.2 of Pinus albicaulis. Taxonomy (NCBI): domain Eukaryota; kingdom Viridiplantae; phylum Streptophyta; class Pinopsida; order Pinales; family Pinaceae; genus Pinus; species Pinus albicaulis. Next base: position 673,583,560 of record CM076576.1, on the reverse strand, counting down.
AATTGGTTAAATAATTCATCAACGAAAAAATAAGAAACTTATCTTTTATTGTCCTTTTCTATAGTTGTTTGTAATTTGAACACATATGCCATTAACCATTAGGTTGAATGATGCCAGTTTCTAGCATTTCTTGAATCGTACACTCAATCTCACTCTTCTGTGCATATAGATGCCTCCAAGCCATAATGTTAGGTGGTAAACTTCTAGGTTGTAAATGAATAGCATGGCCATGATCTCGAGCAGGCGGAAGACCCTTAGGAATCTCTCTAAATAGATTGGATAGTCGTTGATAGATTTTTGGATATCCACTAGAGCAGAGGATATAGATGTTTGAACATCTAATGAACACAATTGTGCAATTACACCTTGGTGTCCCTATTTTATCGATTTTCATGCTATTAGAGCTTATCTCTTTATCGGGTTTCCCTTGGATACCTATAAGCTCAATTTCCTTTATTTTTGAGGAAAATATTATGAAAATATATTGAAAACTAAGGGTCAATGTTACCAATGATTGTAACAATTGGACCTCTAATATAACATCAACACCACCCATTTAGATCGCAATCATGGATTATCCAACAAACACTCTCCATATTTAATTACGCCGAAGGCATTCTATTGCAGAATTTTACTTCACGACACTGTTCAAAGATTCGTCGTTCGCCAGCTATCTTATTTTAATAATTTTTTTTTTTGATTGATGAACATGCTTACGTCAGACTTTCTTCAACGTTGTTTTACACCAAAAAAGATGCAAATGCTAATTTAATACAATTTATGATACCTCAATTTACAATTATTACTTAAAATTTTGGTGTTAAATGTACTAATTAATAAGTTTTCGGAGAAAATTCGTTCCATTTTTTCCAAATATCCTCGACAACCTTCCATCCCAATGCTATGTCATGCATCTTTGCAATCCAAAGTCTAGAGTTCACTAGCGGATTCCAGAAAAACAAAGAACATCTGATCAAATAGTGAGATCCAACGATACATTTTAAATGTTGAATTTCCCATAGCACCAGGAAGATCTGTCCAACATGGATTTCACATTAGACTGATGGCGAGGTGGCGTATGAGGTTTCACGAAAAAACATATGCAATGCATGAGAAAGTGTAATGGAAAATTCCAAGTGATTTCTCGACATACAGAGATAAACCGATGCAATAATTCCAAGTACTTTCTCGATACATGTGGCGTTTAAATTTTTAATATAATTTAATATAGATTATAATGAAAAACAAGTGACATTTCTAAAAGGTTTCAACTTTTTTTTTTAAATTTTAAATCATTTTTTCCTTTGAATTTTTTATTAAAACAACGTAAAATTACTCAAATCTATATACTTAACCATTCAAATATTAAATTTCATAAATTAAAAAATATATTTTTATTAAAAATTAAAAATTAATAAACAAAAATAAATAATTTAAAGTAGCTTTATAACAATTGGGTTGTTTTTAATGCTATTTTTTGAAGGCTTTCTGGTCGATTTTTGAGGTCTAATTTCTCTAAAATCAAGGAGGAATTTAGTGAAAACATAAATTTGAAGGGTAACCTTGCACAATCTAAGTGTCCTAGAGGTTTTTTAGGGTGTTGAATCCATATATATAGTCAAAAAAACTAGTTTAAATAACATAAATCAAGATGTCACCTCAAAAATTTTCACTAGATTCCAGCACTAGAAACTCCAAAAAGTCGCACTAAAGACAACTCGTATAACAATAGCTAGAAACCAATTACTACAAAAGTAGTAATTACAATATTACCTAATAAGAACGAACAACCCCAGGTAACATTGTTTTGATTTAAGGTTGTGTGCTTGGTTAACTCTTCATACATGTATTGGGTTAACATTATTTTGATTTAAGGTTGTGTGCTTGGTTAACTCTTCACATATGCATTGGGTTGGGTTTAGAGACGTTCTCCAACATAGTATGGGAAAGATATTGTAATGTCCTGTAGTGTTATGTTATGTAAACATTTTGACTCCATCAAATTATATAAAAATAAAAATAAAAATAAAATAAAATAAATAAAACTATTACAATTATAATTAAAACATTGAGTCAAATAAACTACATAAAAATAAAATAATGAAATAAATAATTATAATTATAATTAATAATTAAACGAGTCTAGATCCTTCTGGATCAAATATCTCAAGGTGCAAACATTTTTTAAATTAAAAGGAGATTTGATCCTTCTCATGGCTTAGTAGATATGAAATTAAAAACCTAAAATTAAAATGGATCTAGATTGATAATATTATTCCTAGTTTTTTCAAAATTTTATGTTTCAAAGTTTATGATTAACATGATCTAACAAATTAAAAACAAGTAATTTGAGCAATACTACTAAATATTTATAGAATATTCATTATTGATTATAAGTTTTGTGGTTTGTATTTTTAAATACAAATCGATTTAGGCTTCGAATTTTTTTTTTAAACATTTAGATTATATAGATTTAATAATTTAAAATTATAATTTGTTTAGCTCTTAATAAAATTTTAAACAATAACTTTTTAGTGAGATTACAATATTTCATCATTTCAAATATATTTTTAAATAAAAAAATAAATTTGATATTTTTTTTGAGTTTAATAATTTAAAATTATGAATTTTTCAAAATTTAATTATATTTTAATGAGATGACAATGTTTAGTAATTTAAAATATAGTTTATATAATTTAAAACTTAATATTATTGAGCGAAAAAGTTCATTTTAAAACCTAATATGAGGATCATGTGTAATTTTGTCTATGCTTAATATGGAATTGACACGTTTCTCTTTTAAAATAAAAATAAAATATTCTTTAAATTAAACAAATGTTTGCTATAATTAAAATAAAAAACATATTTAGTTAGTTTTAATTAAATTATTATAAAAATTAGTCCCCCTAACTATGCTTACTTTATTGGTGGTTGATATTACAAACCAATACAAAAGAAGTATGGTAAAATTATTTCACTCTCTTAGTTATACATAAAATATTTCTATATCCAAATCAAATAAAATAATTTTATGTTAACTTTTTAAATTCTTTTAAATGAATTAAAATAAAAAACAAATAAAATTGATATTATGTATGTATTCATATTTCAATTGGATAAGTAAATAAACCATTTTAATATCCATGTTAACTAATTTATTTTAATATTAACTTTGGATAAAACTTAAAATGAAAAAAACTTTAATGTGAACAATGTAATTCATAAATAAAATATTTGAGTGTTCATATTAATTAAATTATTTCAATGTTCACAATACATATTATAAATGGTATAAAATAATAATAATAAAATCTTTATATATGAGATACCGTAATTGAAAATTTCAAGTCTTATTATTATAGCAGTTTAAGTATCATTATTTTATATTTTGACCTTTTTATTAAGGACTAATTTTGAATGGAGTAAATATTTCTTGAAATTGCATGCTTAATCTATTTTATTCCATGTATTCAAAAAATTTTGAACTATAAAAAGATCTAGAGAAAGCTTTACACTATTAAAAGATCTCTCTAAACACTTACTAAATCTATGTTTAAGATAAATATATAATTATGAATTAATAAACTTATAGTTAAAATGAATTTAGATTAATAATTTTTTTTATTGTTCATCATATTTTAAATAAAACAAATTAAAAAATATATTACAAAAAAACTCAAAAAATAATCACCTCATTATAATATTGCTTTTGTAATTCTTCTTTATAATTTATAAATTCTAATTAGAAATCAACTTAAAAAAAATATACCCCATAAAAAAATCTAGATAAAACCAATTAAAAAAATATGCATAAAAAACCTAAAAAAATAATCACCTACTTTTGTAATTCTTCTTTATATTTTATAAACTCTGATTAGAAATAAACTTAAATATATACCCCATAAACGAAAATATAAGCTATTTATAATAGTGCTTTTGTGGATCCTCAATCAAATTCTGATTGGATTATTTTTTAATGATCAATGTTATTTTTAAATGAATTCATCATAAAAAAATATGCATAAAAAACCTAAAAAAATAATCACCTACTTTTGTAATTCTTCTTTATATTTTATAAACTCTGATTAGAAATAAACTTAAATATATACCCCATAAACGAAAATATAAGCTATTTATAATAGTGCTTTTGTGGATCCTCAATCAAATTCTGATTGGATTATTTTTTAATGATCAATGTTATTTTTAAATGAATTCATCATAAAGTTTTTAATGATCGATATTATTTTTAATTGAATTCATTATAAATTAGTGAATTATATAAATTAAATCATTAATAAAAATTTGTAAGTATATGATAAGTATTAAATACATATTATATATATATAATTTTTGTAGTATTTTATTATTTTCATTTTTTTATAAAATAAGTTGCTATACATATTGTATCATTTACGATAGCCTCAACCTACTCGAAGGAAACCAGGTTTGTTGGCCATCGTAATGAGTTAAAAGCTAACCAAAACATGAATTGTCTTTTTCTTCTACTTACAGCTTTAATTACTTTAGTATGTCCATAACATTTGCAGCTTAAACAGAAACTATTACTAATATCCGCCAAAAACATGAGAAAAAACTATTCATTTAAGCAGAAATCCCATTAGAAGAATCCACAGGGGCTGGGTCTTTTGCTGTGGTGCACAACAGTTGTTCACCTCGTTGCATACTTTGAAGTTGTCGCTCTATCTTTCCAATTCTATCATTTGTTTGAATTTGAACCTTCACCATCTCATGTATGTCTTGTTTCATTTGTTGAAGTTCAAAAAGCATAGAAGAATTATCTTCCTTTGCTTCCATGCTAGCCATTTCCTTTGCGAGAAGGCATTTCATTTTCCAGTATGTCTTGACTGATTGCTGGAAGAGGGATACACGATCTCTGGTGCTTCCTGGGTCTGATATAAAGTCCATTTTGGCAATCTGTTCTTTCATGTCTTCATCATCACTATCAGTTTGTCTTTCCCAACCATGAATTGTATTTCGTATGTGAACCAAATTCCCAGATTCATACACCTGAGCTATGTTCTCCAGTACTTGCTCATTCGTCTTCCTTCCCCTTTTACTTCGTCCTGTAGATTGATTACTTTGTCTATTTCCATTTCCTCGACCATTTTGGCTTTTAACCATGATGAACCAACAAGAATCTACGCCCAGAAACCTGGATAGAAGCCATGTGTGTAGAGAGGGATCAGTATTATGAACCGACAAAACTTTGTTGCATACCTCAAGAGTCCACAAAATCCCCAGAACCTTTGCATTTGTGCACAGGGTTATATGACAGTCAAAATTATTAATTAAAACAACCATATTGAACCTGTTCAACATTTGAGTTTTGCAGAGAGGAGAATTGTGCAAAAGCAAAAGATGGTTCCGCCACAAAGTAAAGTAAAACTGCCCTTGACAATGCAGACCAAAAAATAGACCATTACCCCACCTGTGAAGGCCGATATACCAATCTTTTATCCCCACTAATTCTCCATATAACAGATTTTGAAATCCAACTGAGAAGTGAATGGAATTGAGCTTATCAACCTTACCCAACTTCAAACAAGTACCGACGCGATACTGATAATGAAAGTAATTTGACAGACAAGGACAGAGTTTAGACGAAATTCCAACCCATAGGAAATTAGTACCGATGCGATACTGATATTGAAAGTAATTTGACAGACAGGGATATACTTTTGTCGAAATGAAAACCCACAGGAAATTTACGAAAATCAAGGTTAGACCGTCAAAACGAGACTGCATGCAATGACTCCTACCAACCTTATTGAGCCTGAACGAGAAATTAAAGGACTGAGCAATCATTGCCAGGTTTTTAATGAAGCCCAAAGGAAAAAACAAAGAGATACTAGCAGAGAGCATACTGAAATACGGAGGACTGCGGAAATGAGGTTCAATTTTCAGGCCAACATCCTCATCTTTTCTATAACACCCAGAGAAATAAATTGACATAGAATTGACCCAATTCAAATCTAGAGAAAGCATATAATGAACAGAGACACAGGGATGACAAACGTTTTTGTTTTGTAGAGTGTGGAAAGGAAAGTCGAATTGTAATATGAAGGGTAGTAATACCATGACATACCAATTGATATTCTGCCAATGCCGCCTATTATCTTTCTCCGACAATTTCTCCAACGCAAACTGGACTACACTGCTCTTCTTGCTCAAAGAACTCTGCTCTGTATTGCTGTGTCTAACCAAGAGATTAGGTTCATGATAACCATCATCGCACTACCAACCCACCTTCTATAAAACTCCTGACAAATTATGATAAGGAATGATAGCTCCTTGCATGCGCATTTATGTTCAAGAATGGAAAGGACCGCCACCATACTGCCACCTTAACATCATTTATAAGGATTGTAGAGATCATCCACCATGTGGAGTCCCACACCCTGTCCTTCCTGCTTCGCACCTCGATCGGGGACATATTATAGGATATATTTAATAATGTCTAAATTCAAAAAAAATTAATTAAATTATAATTTCATTTATATATATATATTTAAGGAGTTGTCTAACGAGACGAAGCAATTACCTGGATGGTCAAAATTGGCCAGAATACGGGTCCAAAAAATTTAAGAAATTTTACAGTGTTTGAATCATGATTTTGATGGTGGAAATGGATTTAGCACCATCAAAAACCTCTAGGGCACCCAAAATATTAAGTTCCCTGCCGGATTTTCTTAAAACCTTAACAGAATTTCCATGATTTTCAAGGCGAAAAAACAGTCTAGTTAGACTATGGCTATTGTTGAGATTTTATTTTAATTAAATTTGGAGAAAATATCATGAAGGTGACAACAATAGGATTTGTTGCTAAATTGACTCCATCTATTTCTGATATGGAGTTAATGCATCCTATATTTGTTGTGAGTGAATTTATGATTCTGTTCCTACTCCCAGCTATAAAATGTAAGCCCGTAGAGGCAAATGTGCATGATGAGGAATGTGAGGTGAGTGGAAGAGATGAGTAGATGAGAAACTCTGCTATTGTATTTCTCCAGTTGATGAATGAGATTGCCGATGCCCTGTTAGGTGGACGTAGCCCAGATTGGTTGGGTGAACCACATTAAAATCTTCTGTGTCTTTCATAGTTGAATGCTGTGTGTCTTATTTGTTTTAAGTTTTCACTGTGTTAACTCACAATTTATACCAATATACCACTGTTTATGATGTTTGGTATGATCTACTCGTGCAACAAGGCGTGGTGAAGGCGCTATTGGGAAAAGCCAAACAACCTTACACCATGACAGATGATGAATGGAGTGACTTGGATGAAAGAGCACTGAGCGACATTCGACTGTGTTTGGCGGATGATGTTTTTTTTTAACATCGTGTCAGATAAAACTGCTGTTGGTTTGTGGACAAAGCTTGAAAAGCTATACATGACAAAATCCTTAACCAATAGGATTCTTCTAAAGCGACAGTTGTACAGCTTGCGCATGAAGGAAGGTACGATGATAACTGATCATCTGAATACCTTTAATACTCTCCTGGTGCAGTTAGAAAGTATAGAAGTAAAATTTGAATCAGAAGATAAAGCTGTAACTTTATTATGCTCGTTTCATGAGTCATGGGATAATTTTGTTACTTCTATAAGTCTTAGTTCATTAGAAACCCTTGAGTTTGATGATGTTGTTGGAGCTTTGTTGTCTGAAGAAACAAGGAAAAGGTCAAATTCAGAAACCTCTACATCAGAAGCAATGATGGTCAGAGGTCGTTCTAAAGAAAGACGCTTCAGTAAGCATAACAACTCGCGTTCAAAATCGAAAGGGAAGAAGAGTAAGGTAAAGTGCTGGTTTTGTGGCAAATCAGGACATTTGAAGAAGGACTGTTGGAAGAGACAGCAAACATCCAAAGGAGACTCTTCGACAGAAAAGAAAGAAGCAAACACGACAGATACAGGTTCGGCATCCATTTCAGGTATGAGTGATGAAGTGTTATTAGTTTGTTTGTCTAATCATGATCAACATTGGTTGTTAGATTCTGGTGCGTCAAATCACATGTGCATTCATAGAAAGTGGTTTAAAACTTATAAATCGATCAATGATGGAGTTGTTTACAAGGGAAATGATGTCTCGTGTAATATTGTGGGAATTGGAAGCATCCAGATTAAAATGTTTGATGGGACAAATAAAATTCTAATTGATGTAAGACACGTACTTGAACTCAGAAAAAACCTCATTTCACTAGGAGTACTAGACACTAATGGATATAAAACCTTTATTCAAGGTGGCGTAATGAAAGTTTATAAAGGAATTTTACTAGTAATGAAAGCAAAGAAGGTTGGAAATATTTTCCAGTTAAAAGGAAGAACAGAGTCAGATCATGCTTCTACAATATCTAAAAATGACAGTAATTCTGTTCGTTTATGGCATCAAAGGTTGGTCCATATGAGCGAAAGAGGATTAAAATTTTTATCTGATCGTAAGTTACTTCCTAGTTTAAAATCTTCTAAGTTAGATTTCTGCAAACATTGTCTATTTGGGAAACAAAGCAAGCAGAAATTTAAAACTGGAAAACATACTGTAAGGGAATCCTTGATTATATCCATTCTAATGTTTGGGGTCCATCTCCTACAACCTCATATGGAGGATCGTCATATTTTATATCTTTTATTGATGATTTCTCTAGAAAAGTGTGGGTCTACATGTTAAAGAAGAATTCTAATGTATTCACAGTTTTCAAACAGTTTAGAGCATTAGTTGAAAACATCACTGGAAGAACCATTAAATGTTTAAGAACTGACAATGGTGGTGAGTTTACTTCAAAGGAATTTGATAATTATTGCAAGGACGCTGGGATCGAAAGACATAAAACCACTGTATATACTCCTCAGCAAAACGGAGTTGCTGAACGCATGAACATGACTCTTTTAGAGAGAGCAAGAAGTATGCTTAGTAACGCCAATTTGCAAAAGGAATTGTGGACAGAAGTGGTTTCTACAGCTTGTTACTTGGTAAATCGATCACCATCAACTGCGATAGGATGCAAAATTCCTCAAGAGGTATGGAAAGGTTATCCATGTGATTATTCTAAACTGAAAGTTTTTGGTTGTGATGCATATTCTCTAGTTCCGAAACATCAGCGTTCTAAGTTAGATCCTAAATCAAAAAGATATATCTTTGTTGGATATGGTGATGGGACTAAGGGATACAGGTTGTGGGATCCTACTACTCACAAGATCATCATTAACAGAGATGTTAAATTTAATGAATCCTCACTTGAAAATCCAAATGTAGATGATAAATTGAAACAGGATAATGTACCTCAGCTTCAACACATTCAGTTTGAAACCAGTTCAAATACTGATGATAGTCTAGATGAACAAGTTTCAGATTCAGATCATGAACAAGTTTCAGATGCAGATCATGAACGTGTTTCAGATGCTGATCATGAAGAAGTTCCTACAGATAATAATCAACAAATTGTGGAAGTACCAGAAACATCTTTAAGGAGGTCTACAAGAATCAGACGACTTCCTAAAAGGTATGATGATTATGTTACTTCAGTTGCTTTAACTGCTAATGATGATGAACCTTTGTGCTATCAGGAAGCTATAGAAGGTTCAAACAGTGGTAAGTGGAAAGAGGCTATGAAGGACGAGATGAAGGCATTAGACAAGAATGCCACATGGGATCTGGTGGAACTTCCTAAAGACAGGAAAACTGTGGGATGTAAATGGGTTTACAAATTGAAAAGGGGTGTTGATGATAAAGAAGACAGGTACAAAGCGAGGCTGGTCGCAAAAGGTTTTTCTCAGAAAGCAGGAATTGAATTTCATGAGATATTTTCACCAGTTGTTAAAATTGTTTCAATTCGGATTGTGTTAGCATTAGTTGCTTTACTTGATTTAGAATTACAACAACTAGATGTTAAAACTGCATTTTTACATGGAGATTTAGATGAGGAGATTTACATGGAACAACCGGAAGGGTTTGTTCAAAATCGCAACAAGAAATTTGTCTGCAGGCTCAATAAATCATTGTATGGTCTGAAGCAGTCGCCTTGACAGTGGTACAAGAAATTTGATTCTTTCATGATGAGTCAAAATTATATAAGAAGTGAATATGATCATTGTGTTTACTTTAAGAAATTAAGTAATGGCATGTTCATTATCTTAGTGTTGTATGTTGACGATATGCTTTTAGCAAGCAAAAGCATAAGAGAGATCAACAGGTTAAAGGCTCAAATGGCTAGGACGTTTGATATGAAAGATCTAGGAGCAGCAAGACAAATTTTGGGCATGGAGATTTTCAGAGATAGGAGCAATGGTAAGCTGTGGCTATCACAAAAGAAGTATATTGAGAAAATACTCTTGAGGTTTGGTATGAACAATGTGAAGCCTGTTTCAGTCCCTTTTGCTTCCCATTTTAAACTTTCTTCAAGTTTATGTCCTAACACTAATGAAGAAAAGGAATATATGTCTCAAATTCCATATGCCAATGTAGTAGCTTGTTTGATGTATGCGATGGTTTGTACTCGACCAGATATTTCACATGTAGTTGGGGTTGTCAGCAAGTATATGGCAAATCCAAGAAAAGAACACTGGTCAACAGTGAAATGGGTGCTTCGGTATCTGAGAGGCACAAGTGATTACTGTATCACTTTTAACAGGAGTAGTGAATTTGTTTGCGGATATGTTGATTTCGATTTTGCAGGTGATTTGGATAAGACAAGGTCAACTTCAGGGTATGTCTTTACTCTTGCAGGTGGAGCTATTAGCTAGATGTCAAAGCTACATAACATTGTTGCTTTATCCACTACTGAAGCAGAATACATAGGAGCTTCACATGCTTGCAAAGAAGTGGTTTGGTTGAAAGGTTTGTTTGGTGAGTTTGGTAGGTTACAGAACAACATTAAGTTATTTTGTGATAGTCAAAGTGCAATTCATTTGGCTAAAAATCCGGCCTATCATAGTAAATCAAAACATATACCTATCAAGTATCATTTTGTAAAACAAATTATCACTGAAAGGGGAGTCTCTCTTGAAAAAGTGCATACAAAGGAAAACTGTGTAGACATGTTCACGAAACCAGTTTTGGTAGAGAAGCTACGATGATGTCTGGCTTCTCTTGGCTTGCAGAAAAGATAAAAATAATAATGGAACATGGTATCAAGCTAATTGTTGTCAAGGTGGAGATTGTTGAGATTTATTTTAATTATTTTGGAGAAAATCTCATGAAGGTGATAACAATAGGATTTGTTGCTAAATTGACTCCATCTATTTCTGATGAGGAGTTAATGCATCCTATATTTGTTGTGAGTGAATTTATGATTCAATTTCTACTCACAACATAAAATGTAAGCCCGTAGAGGCAAATGAGCATGATGAGGAATGAAGTGAGTGGAAGAGATGAGCAAATGAGAAACTCTACTATTGTATTTCTCCAGTGGATGAATGAGATTGCCGATGCCCTGTTAGGTGGACGTAGCCCAGATTGGTTGGGTGAACCACGTTAAAATCTCTGTTTTTCATGGTTAAATGCTGTGTATGTCTTATTTGTTTTAAGTTTATGCCGTGTTAACTCTAAGAACTATATGTAATATGGATCAAATTAAAAATTAAATTATAATTTTGTTTTAAATTATTATTGTTATTAGTTATAAAAAAATTAATAGATAAATAAAATATATATACATTTAAAAAAAAAATAACAAAATTGAGAGATTCATCCTCATTTTATTAGGGAATTCATCTCATTTTAAATATTATGGACCAATATAATAGTTGATCAATACCATATACTCAATATATCAGATGTTGTTATGACATTTATTTATTTAATTAATTAATTTGAGATATTAATTAAAAAAATATAACTAATTTAACTATTATAAATATTTTAAGATATTTCATAAAAATTAAATCTCTATCATCCATATAATAATAACTTATAATATTAATAAAAATTCTATAACACCTACTCTTAAATAAACATACTTATCCACATAATTATTAATGTATAAAAATTAAATCCCAATTCCCAGTTTTATTATATAGAAATGACTAATTACATTTAAATGACTTATTATTCCAACCAAATAAAGAGTTTTTCTGGTGTTGAATTCCTTAACTTAAAAAGATAATCACGTGTTGTAATCTCATCACAATATAAAAAATGTTCTTAGAATCTATGTTTTTGTGATCTATCATATAAAATTATAAGATATTTTTCGATCATAATCACATGTAATAAAATATTGTCAATGCATTTCAAACCAATCAATGTGTTTCATCATCAATTTCTTTAATATTTTAACCATTCTTAACGATTAAACCCACATCCAAATTCCAAATTATACACCGACTGATCTTCTGAGAGGTCGTAACTATTAAATAAAGATACTCAATACGATTCTGGGACATCATAAATCCATAAGGAATATTTAATTCATTTCAGAGCAAACGCCATTTTTTCTTGAACCAGACAAGTTTTTCATGGCACAGTTGGCGTTCCAAAAAGTATGTGCACCACTAATAATATACAAACAAATTTCAACTCGGGCATTTTGAAATCCTATCAGTTAAGATTTATCTAATTCCGGATCTATAAAACATGTTTAGAGAGTTGTGAAATTTTTACATAAATTTTACATTCCAAAAAGAAAATTTACATAATTTTTCTAAATTTTTCTAGATTAGATAAAACTTTTCTCGACATAATAAATTAAATTAAATTATATAGATATAAACTAATTTTTAGATTTAAAAATAAAATAAACTTGTTTAACATAAAAATGTGTCCACCTTAGTAAATTTTCCACTTTGATGAGGGACAGATACAACTACACATCAGGCGGCGCCCAGGAATTTGTCCACCTTAGCGTTTACCGACCTGGACAAGAATTTCATGCAGATAGGAGGATTAACTTTAGCCAGGGCCAGGATTGATGCAGGAAGTGACCATAATCCATCTCCACATAGCAGACCAGAGGCCACTGCAGGAACGTATCGATCAGCCGACCTGCGATTCCTCCTCTGCCAAACAAATACAATAACAGTGCCCACGAACATATCAATGGTAAAGTATGCACCCAAGTAGAATGGAATAGCCATGGCCATTGGTATGGGAATAAACCGAGAAACCTTTCTTGGCACTTTGTCTCTGATCAGGTTTACTACTATGGCAAAAGCAAAGAAACCATAGCACAGAACGAGACAATGTTTGGGAAGAGCAGAGAAACCCTGCACTGCTAAAATGGCCATGTTTCTGTATACCAGAGCATTGGGGGCAGGGTATTCGCCTCCTTTTTGTCCCAGGTCGAAGGCCTTATTGAACAGTATGAAAATGGAAGGTGCAATTATGCATCCCATGGTTGTACCAATCACCTGGGCCAGAAACATAGATCTGGGAGATGAGAGAGTCAGGTATCCAGTCTTGAAATCCTGTGTCAGATCTGAAGCAGTGGAAACTATAGACATCATGACACCGCATGTAGCTAAGGCTGCCATGACACCGCCATTGTCCTTCCCTGCCCATGCTCCGAAGATGAAGAGGGCCAATTTCCCATAAGTTGAGGCCAAGCTCCAATCTGTGAGCCCACATCCATATGCGTTGCAGAATCCCAGCACGGGAGCCACAATGTAGGCTATTAATACATAGTACCATTTTACAGCAGGAAATATATGTGGGATTACCCCTATGGATATCGCAGCAAGGCATACATACCCAGAGGCAGCCACCCATATGGGTATAACGTCCTTCAAGAAAAGATCATTACGCCGCTGTTCATCGTACGGTATTACATCTGGTTGCTGCTGGTTGTCATGGCTTGTCGCCCTATTTTTCCTCTTTGTTTCACTGTAAATATTGCTGAGGGTGATGTATGTAACTTTTGCAAAGTTGTATAGGCCGTCCCCTAATATCAGTGCAATAGCTATGAACACCTGCGCACAGTATTGACATTCTGGTTACAGAGCCAATCATAGTTTTGTCTTAATTGCAACTTCCTTTTTTTTACTTGTAGAAGAACTGTAAACAATAATCAGTCAGTTTCATTACATCAAAGATCTGTCTGTACATCTGTTGCAAAAATACATTTTCAGATTAGATGTTGGCTGTAAACAATAATCATTCAGTTTCATTACGTCAAAGATCTGTCTGGTAGCCTTGGGAGAGTTACCTACAATATGAAGACTACATAATTCCAAAATTCCAAAAAACAAGTGACTTTTTCAAGATTTTCTATTACTCCAATTATCTGTACATCTGTTGCAAAAAACATTTCCTGCTTTGTAAAAAAAAGAAAAGAAAAAAAGACAGAGAGAGGCCGTGAGACTGTGTATGCCAAAAGGCAGAGAGAAACTGAGGTATTTTTTTTTAACACTGAGTGTAACAGTAAAACTGAAGTATTTTTGTAATCAACTGAAATATTTTTGTAATCCAGGACACCATAGTTCTGAAGAAACTAATTTGTAACAGCTAGTTTTTTATTAATGAAATATATATTCTGCATCACATCTTTGTACACTTTTTTTTTTTTTAAATCTCTATGTTAGCAGAGGAATTTTGTTTCCTCTCAATTATTGTTATTCGAAATAACCAAATCTTCCAACATAATATCAACTTCCTCATAATAGATTTATTTTAATTGCAACTTCCTACTATTTACAATTACCATAAATCCAGGCATAAAGAAAATCGGCGGACCTTAAAACTGTTCATATGGGTGAATCAGCCATAAGTTTAAATCCATTTTCGTTCTGAATTTAGGAAGCCAAGGCTTAAACTTCAATTTTATTAGGTTGGTTGATGGTAAAATAATAAGTTTTTTCTATTCATCTACACTGGTGTAATAGTATTACTGTAATACAAATATTTTATTATTTCTACAAAACAAAATGTCACATATTACATCACTAAAAAAAAAACTTTGTTACCATGCAAAAGAATTATCTTTACGTTCTACTTGCCTTCACTAATTACATTTGTCAATCCCCAAATCAACGTTCATTGCAAAAAGAATTAATATGATATCACGGGCAGTACAAGGCATTAATCTAGTTCTGCGTTAATTTATGTACAGTACAGATTCCAAAGGTTATATATATAATTTTAATTTCCGCCAACTCAATTTATATGCTCTTAATGTACTCAATGCAACACACATATCCAGCACAGGTTTCAAATACATTAAAGTCTGGATGTAATATATGTATGGTTTGAATGTCCTTGGAAGATTTCCACAATTTAATTTTTGATCTTGAACTTGGATCTCTTGGGATATGCAAGGTGCCACTTGGCAGCCCATCCTATCCAATCGTCCGGATGGCAATGCTGTTTACTCCCAGCAGACTTGGCTTTCCTGCCAGGTATAGCTGTGCCTAACCCTCGGATTCTCAAACCCTCCGCCACTTTCTGTCTGCGGACTGAGAGTTGAACGATGTTTGGCTCCTTTGATTACTGCTCGGCTCCCTCGACGTTCTTTCATGCTTTGATGCCCATGCATAGCAGACTCCGCCTTGACGCTTATAATAGGTCTAGGCCTCCAGGTATTTGCTATCCTTGGCGCTGTGGTTTAGTTTCACGTTTTTCTGCTTTGCAAGTTCTTCGTTTATCAATGGACCCTAATGATTTGCTCATATAGAGTACACTCTCAGGTTTGCTACCCCTGTTGCAGCATTAGCCAGCTTCAAAGCAAGTTTACACTTCGGCGTCCAGCTCCTTTAGGGAATTTGTAAGTATATTATTCTTCCACAGACTTTCTTGGTTGTTCGGGGTTAAACACGGTAAAACCCTTGTTTCTTTTGTGTTGCTTGAACAACATGATTCTAAACTTCGTTTCCCCACTGTTCCAGTAGGCGACCGTGTCAAATTCAACCCCTTACTAGGTAAGATCCCCTCTGGAAATCAAGCGGAGTTGTTTTTCCCTTTTTTTTGTTTTGTTTTAATGCAAAGTTCTCAATAAATTCTACAATGGACTTATCCCTTTGTGTCATAATTGTTTATTCTGAGGCAGGTATGAAGGATCTTATCCCACAACGTTGGTTTTCCTCGGATGATTTACCCAAGCGATGTCATGGCTAACTGAACGTTCTTCCGAACAGGTATTTAACCCTTTCAAGGGTACCTACCCTCTCCAAATTACTCTGTCGAGGGTTACAAGGTTTCGAATTTCGGCTGCAAGTCGTCTTTTGCTAAGGACTTGGGCCGCTCGAGCTAGGGTTCTTGTGGCTTTCCGCGTACTCTTATCTAGATGGCAATAATGTATACATATACATGTTAGTTTCGATTGGGGTTTTTACCCGGGGTTGTATCATGTAAATAATTCTGAACTAAATGCTTTCTGCATGTTTCAAGTATGGGTCCGATATCTAAGTTCGGCCCGTGAACAATATTGAGAACAGAGATAGTGCATAGGCGTTCTATACGTCTGGCTACTTGTTTGTTGCGACTGTGTTTACCATTTGAGGTTTCTAGTCATGATGTGAAGAATTCTGGAACTGAACCACTCTGCATGTAAACTTGTTCATGGTTTCCCTTCAATGCATTTCAGTTTTTCATTAGACAATTGCTCGATATGCTCTGTTCATATTCTACATTTCCGTTTTCGGTTCTTTCTTGTAACTTCCACCCTGGTTCAAGGGATTTTCTTCGTTCGTTTTATTCACTTAATGAGTGAAGTTGAATACAGTGATGCAATACTTCGGCAAAGTTCCGGTTGTGAGGATACAAATCCTCCCACTGTGGAAAATTGCTTAGTTATGCTTGTTTTTCTTAAAATGCTACAGTAGCATATGGTTTCCTCCAATGTTCGGTGTTTCAAGTAGACTGGCTACTAAATTTCCATCATATTTTCCCGCTTCTCGCAGGCTACCAATACACCGCCATTATAAGTTGAAATGTTGTTTTCTTTTCAGTTTCTTTAGTGATTGTCTTTATTTCCTCTTATTCAAGAGGTGGGCAGAAGCTTCCTACTACAGATTACGTTACTTGCATACTTACACAACCCCAAAAGGTGTACTTGTAGAACATCACAACAAAAGTCTGATTTACTAGTATTTTAGAAACTCAGTAATAGGGAAATATTAAAATAAATACTTAGTAAACTCATTTAGATTTTTAACAGAAATTGCCCAGAATACTTTTCCGATTTAATAGTAATAACCAGGTACTTTTATCTAATTTAACAGTATACTCAGAATCATTATCTGGTTAAGCAGTACACTCAGGAACATATATCTGGTTAAACAATAACATTCAGTGCGTTTATCTGGTTAGCAGTAACACTGAGGAACATATATCTGGTTAACAGTAATACTCAGAAACATATATCTGGTTAACAGTAACATTCAGAAATATTTGTCTGGTTAACAAACATACTTAGTGAATACTTATCTGAGTCTTAAGAAATCTTTTTCCAGCTGTTGTCCTCCCAACCATCAAGGGAGGCTATTACGTCCTCCACTTGCCCCCTAGCTCCAAAATCTGGACGGTGCCACGGGTTAACAGTGGAGATTCCTCTGCTGTGACCTATGGATGGCCAATCCAGTCACAAACAGGATATCTGGTCACACAAGGGATTCAGTAAGCTAATTTCCACTGGACCTTCACCAGCTCAAGAAAATGCTTCTCCCTCCTTTCCCAAATTCACAGAACCCCCACCCCTTTCTAGGATTCCCTTTTTATCCCCAAGGGGTGGGTAACTGTATCTCCAACTGTCCCCAACCACCTCCTATTCTTAGAAAATTTTTACCAACAGCTTAAAGATTTTCTTTTCATTTTCTAATCCTCCTATTTTAATAATTTCATTAAAATAATTGATTTTCTTGTTTTTATCCAAAATAAGGTCTCAAGTCTTTTTACCAGAAGTAAAATAATAATTGTCTTTTAACTAGTACATACTAGTTAATCTTAATGAGGCTGTTACATCTCCCCCCCCCTGAGAGTAACACCGTCCTCGGTGTTTTCAGCCCATCTCTGCAAAGAGATCCGGATAGGCCTCCTGCATGAATTTTTCATCCTCCCAAGTAGCTTCGTCCGGTCCAAAGTGCTTCCACTGCACTTTCACCTGGATAACTACTCTTTTGCGGAGTTCTATCTCTCTTCGATCAAGTATGCGTTGCGGCTCGACCAGAAACTCTCTGTCCGGTTCTACCTGAACATTTTGCCAATGAATTACATGTTTTTCATCATGTACATATCGCTTTAACAAGGATACATGGAACACATTGTGTACTTAGATATGGTTGGGCAAAGCCAATCTATAGGCTACCGGTCCCACTCTTTCCATTATTTGGAAGGGTCCACAGTATCGAGGAGCCAGTTTGGCACAAGAGGTCCACCTCAAAGTGCTTCTTTTCGGCTTAATTCTTACGTATACATGGTCCCCTACCCTGAACTCACGGTAAGACCTTTTCTTGTCTGCAAAAGTATTTTTTCTATCTTGCGCAGCCTTCAGATTCTGCCTTATTCTTTTTACCTCAGCTTCCATTTCAACCAACATTTCAGGTCCCAATAATAATTTTGTCTCGGGACTGCGCCAGTTTATAGGTGTACGACATTGCCTTCCATATAACGCTTCAAAGGGACTCATTTTCAGAGATTCTTGATATCCGTTGTTATAAGCGAATTCCACAAGATGCAGGTAATCTTCCCACTTGACTGGCTGCTGCATCACATCTATGCGCATCATGTCTTCCAGAACCTGATTTACCCGCTCTGTTTGCCCATCCGTCTAAGGGTGATAGGCAGTACTAAAGTGTATCTGTGTTCCCAATCCAGAAAACAAGGTTTTCCAAAATGCGGATGTGAACTTGACATCTCAATCTGAAATCACAGTCTTTGGCATGCCATGTAGCCTGAAAATTTCCTTCATGAATATATCTGCAATCTGCACCGTCTTGTAAGTGGATTGCACGGGTATGAAATGGGCAGATTTACTTAATCTGTCCACCACTACCATAATTGAATCATTTTGCCTCTTTGTCCGGGGTAGACCCGCGATGAAGTCTAGGGAGATGACTTCCCACTTCCACTCAGGAATGGGTATAGGCTGCAATAGCCCTGCAGGGTGCTGATGCTCCACCTTAACCTGTTGGCATTCCAAACATTTACTTAGATATTCTGCAATATTCTTACGCATACCTGGCCAATAATATACCTTTCTTATTGTAGTGAGCATCTTTGGATATCCCGGATGATCAGCGTAATTGCTGCAATGGAATTCATTAAGGATTAACTCCTTAAGATTCACACGATTCGGCACATAGATTCTTCCGCGGAAGGTCATCACCTGATCTTCGTTCTTTCCCCATTCTGTGGTTTTGCCTTGCTTCCTATGATCCTCCATTTGCTGCCACAGGAATTTGTATTCAGGGTCCTTCTGGGCTTCTTCCCTTAGCTGATCTGACAGTTGGTTTTCTGATTGACTGAAATAAATTGCATAAATACCATGCAATTTTATGCTCAACGCATCTGCAACTCGATTTTCCTTAGCCTTAACATGTTGTATATCCATGTCAAATTCACTCAAAAAGGCATTCCATCTTGCTTGTCGAGAGTTTAAATCTGCTTGCTTGAAATAATTAGTCAAGCTGCTATGGTCGGTTTTAAGTACAAATCTTTTACCCAGCAGATAATGCCTCCATACTCGAAGGGCATGCACTACTACGGTAAGTTCTAAGTCATAAGCAAAATATTTTTGTTCATATTCTTTCAGCTTCCTAGACTCATAAGCTATCACTTTACCTTCTTGAGTTAATACTGCACCAACTCATTCCTTGCTGGTGTCAGTACACACCACATAGTCTTTACTGGGGTTAGCTATCTTTAGTACTGGTGTTGTGGTTAGGAGCTGTTTCAGCTTTTCAAAGCTGTTCTGGCATTCGTTCGTTCATTTGAAAGGCTTGCCTTTCTTTTGCAAGGACGTAATAGGATAGGCAATCTTAGAAAACCCTTCAATAAATCTTCTGTAATATCCAGCTAGACCCATAAATGATCTAATGTCTGCCACATTCTGAGGGACTTGCCATTCCATAATGGTTTTAATCTTTTCGGGATCAACGACTATTCCTTCGGCTGTCACAACATGTCCCAAGTATTGGATTTCTGATTTAAAGAAATCGCACTTGCTGAACTTAGCGTATAGCTGATGTTTCCTCAGCACTTCCAATACTATTCTCAGATGTTCCTTATGTTCTTCCTCACTTTTTGAGTATATCAGAATGTCATCTATGACGATCAGTACAAAGTTATCTAAAAATTGATGAAAAATGCCATTCATCAACCTCATAAAGGTTGCTGACGCATTTGTCAGTCCGAAGGGCAGTACCACGAACTCATAATGCCCATATCTAGTGCGGAACGCTGTTTTGCAAACATCTTCATCCTTAATTCGAATTTGATGATATCTGGACCTCAAATCTATTTTAGAGAAGACCTTAGCCCCTCTCACCTAATCGAATAAATCATCGATTCTGGGTAAAGGGTATTTGTTCTTAACAATTAGCTTGTTGAGTTGCCGATAGTCCATACACATGCGTAAGGTTCCGTCCTTTTTTCTAACAAAAAGAACTAGTGCTCCCCAAGGAGACACGCTTGGGCGGATATAGCCTTTGTCTAACAGTTCTTGTAGCTGTATCTTCAACTCAATTAATTCTGGTATGCTTATTCTATAAGGAACTCTTGACACCGGAGAGGCCCCGGGCAATAATTCAAGGGTGAAGTCAATATCCCTTTTGGGTGGCAAACCAAGGATGTTTTCTGGAAAAACATCCAAAAATTCCTGTACTACAGGTATATCCTCCATATTTGGAGCCTTTCCCTTGGGTTCTGCATATCCTACTTGAATTGCGTACAACTGACATCCTTTTCTGATACACTTGCCCATTTGAGATGCTGTTATGGGGCGTAATTGTACAGGCTTTTTAATTCCTTTAATTTCTTTATGCGTGACATCTTGCATTCTGTAATAAATTGTCTTTTCTTTGCAGTCTACTAGGGTCCAGTGTTTCTCCAACTAGTCCATTCCCAATAACACATCATACGACCCCAATGGTAAAATATTTAAATCTGCTTGTAACTGCTGTTCTGCCACTTCCAGTGTATAATTAGGAATTTTTGCAGTTACCTTGCGTTTTGCCCCGGTAGCCAATTGAACTAACCATGAGTTCTTAAATTTCTGTTCTTTTAATTTGCATAATTCCACTATTTTAGGACTCACATAACTTAAAATTGCTCCAGGATCTGTTAAAATCGAAACAGGTTTAGTTAGTATAGTACCTTCCAATTCAATCATAGTGGGCTGGAAATCAGCTTGTCGATCCTCCAAAGCTGCATTTATATGAGGTATATTTCGCGCCACGTCACCCACGGTAGATGCCTCTTGAAAATTTGCTACAACTTCATTTTTGTGTCGTTGGGGATAGTTTTTATAATAATGAGCCTCCCCACAGCCCCAACACTGTAGGGGAGGTTTTGAGTTCTATCCCTGCTTCGGCTTGCTGGAAGCCTTAGTGGGTTTCTGCTCCGCTGGCCGCTTGATCCTTCGATGATTTTTACCAAACTGCTTGCCAACATAATTCCGTGTCGAGCTTTTAATGTTGCTGCTTTTACTGTTTTTGAAAGTGGAGCTACTTTTCTGATGTTTCCTTGGCTGCCAGCTTTTCCCTCCATCACCCTTGGCCTTGTTCTGTTGGTAGCACATTCGTGCTTTACGAATTACCTCATCCATGGTCTGTGGGTTGACAAATTCAATCCGCTCCCTCATTGGGGCAGGTAAACTACTTAAGAACCTCTGCACCTTGGCCTTTTCCTCCCGAAGGTAAGGAACGTAACTTAACAGGGAGGTAAATTTCGTAACATATTCGTCCATGGTCATTTGCCCTAGCCGAAGATCATGGAATTCCTTTGCTTTGTCATCATAAAACCTCTTCGTTAAGTACTTGTCCTTAAAGTATTGCTGAAATTGTTCCCACGTGATATCTCGTTCATCAACGCTGCGTACATTTTTCACCTCCTCCCACCACAGGGTGGCTTTTTCTCGCAGCTAATAAATAGCCAATCTGGCCTTCAAATTGCTGTTGTATTCATATACCTGAAAATACTTGTTTATATTGATTAACCAAGTTTCGGCCACCTCCTCCGCCTCACCGTCAAAGATTGGTGGCTTAATTTTACGAAATTCCCCTTGCAGTTCCACTTTCTGCCTCTTATGATCTTGCTGGTCGGACAGGTTGCCCGATTCTGCCTCATTATAATTTCTATTTTTACTCTTTTGAGAGGGACTCTTTTCATTTCTGCCAGTAGTATCATTTCTGGTTTGTGTTCTTCTTGTTCTGTGGATAATTCCTTTTCCGCACTGGGGTGTCCCATCTCCTGGTTTTGTTTATCAGATAAAATTTTCAGGATCTTTTCTTGATCCTGTAACAACCTCTCGTTGTCCCTCCGGACTCTTATCATTTCTTCTTGCAGGTGCTGTACTGTACTTAGCAAAAATGCAGTTTGCTTCTGTTGTTCCTCCAACAATCGACTTGTTTTCTGGTGCTGTTCCACAGTTAATTGAACCCACATTTCCGGATTCATGACTGTAGGGACTGGGGCTTCCTCTGGTTGTGACTGAGATGCTGCAACTTCTCTCATTTCACTCGCTTCCCCTTGGTGCACTAATCACATACACAACTTCACTGTTAGTAGACCCCTTAGGATCCCAGTGTAGCAACCTGGTTCTGATACCACTTGTCACATATTACATCACTAAAAAAAAAAAATTTGTTACCATGCAAAAGAATTATCTTTGCGTTCTACTTGCCTTCACTAATTACATTTGTCAATCCCCAAATCAACGTTCATTGCAAAAAGAATTAATATGATATCACGGGCAGTACAAGGCATTAATCTAGTTCTGCGTTAATTTATGTACAGTACAGATTCCAAAGGTTATATATATAATTTTAATTTCTGCCAACTCAATTTATATGCTCTTAATGTACTCAATGCACCACACATATCCAGCACAGGTTTCAAATACATTAAAGTCTGGATGTAATATATGTATGGTTTGAACGTCCTTGGAAGATTTCCTTACGGTTAACTTACACTTGGCTCGGCGCGCACAATTTAATTTTTGATCTTGAACTCGGATCTCTTGGGATATGCAAGGCGCCACTTGGCAGCCCATCTGATCCAACCGTCCGGATGGGAGTGCTGTTTCCTCCCGGCAGACTTGGCTTTCCCGCCAGGTATAACTGTGCCTAACCCTCGGATTCTCAAACCCTCCGGCACTTTTTGTCTGCGGACTGAGAGTTGAACGATGTTTGGCTCCTTTGATTACTGCTCGGCTCCCTCGGCATTCTTTCATGCTTTGGTGCCCATGCATAGCAGACTCCGCCCTGATGCTTATAACAAGTCTAGGCCTCCAGGTATTTGCTATCCTTGGCGTTGTGGTTTAGTTTCACGTTTTTCTGCTTTGCAAGTTCTTCGTTTATCAATGGACCCTAATGATTTGCTCATACATGGTACACTCTCAGGTTTGCTACCCACGTTGCAACATTAGCTAGCTTCAAAGAAAGTTTACACTTCGGCGTCTAGCTCCTTCAGGGAATTTGTAAGTATATTATTCTTCCACAAACTTTCTTGGTTGTTCGGGGTTAAACACGGTAAAACCCTCGTTCCTTTTGTGTTGCTTGAACAAAATGATTCTAAACTTTGTTTCCCCACTATTCCAGTAGGCGACCGCGTCGGATTCGACCCCTTACCAGGTAAGATTCCCTCTGGAAATCAAGCGGAGTTGTTTTTCCCTTCTTCTTTTTTTGTTTTAATGCGAAGTTTTCAATAACTTCTACAATGGACTTATCCCTTTGTGTCATGATTGTTTATTCTGAGGTAGGTATGAAGGATCTTATCCTACAACGTTGGTTTTCCTTGGATGATTTACCCAGGCGATGTCACGGCTAACTGAACGTTCTTCCGAACAGGTATTTAACCCTTTCAAGGGTACCTACCCTCTCCAAATTACTCTGTCGAGGGTTACAAGGTTTCGAATTCCGGTTGCAAATCGTCTTTTGATAAGGACTTGGGCCGCTCGATCTAGGGTTCTTGCGGCTTTCCGCGTACTCTTATATAGGCGGCAATAATGTATACATATACATGTTAGTTTCGATTGGGGTTTTTACCCGGGGTTGTATCATGTAAATAATTCTGAACTGAATGCTTTCTGCATGTTTCAAGTATGGGTACGATATCTAAGTTCGGCCCGTGAACAATATTGAGAACATAGATAGTGCATAGGCGTTCTATACGTCTGGCTACTTGTTTGTTGCGACTGTGTTTACCATTTGAGGTTTCTAGTCATGATGTGAAGAATTATGGAACTGAACCACTCTGCATGTAAACTTGTTCATGGTTTCCCTTTAATGCATTTCATTTTTTCATTAGACAATTGCTCGATATGCTCTGTTCATATTCTACATTTCCGTTTTCGGTTCTTTCCTGTAACTTCCACCCTGGTTCAAGGGATTTTCTTCGTTCGTTTTATTCGCTTAATGAGTGAAGGTGAATACAGTGATGCAATACCTCAGCAAAGTTCCGGTTGTGAGGATACAAATCCTCCCATTGTGTTAAATTGCTTAGTTATGCTTGTTTTTCTTAAAATGCTACAATAGCATATGGTTTCCTCTAATGTTCGGTGTTTCAAGTAGAATGGCTACTAAATTTCCATCATATTTTCCCGCTTCTCGCAGGCTACCAATACACCGCCATTATAAGTTGAAATGTTGTTTTCTTTTCAGTTTCTTCAGTGCTTGTCTTTATTTCCTCTTATTCAAGAGGTGGGCAGAAGCTTCCTACTGCAGATTACGTTACTTGCATACTTACACAACCCCAAAAGGTGTACTTGTAGAACATCACAGCAAAAGTCTGATTTACTAGTATTTTAGAAACTCAGTGATAGGGAAATATTAAAATAAGTACTCAGTAAGCTAGTTTAGATTTTTAACAGAAACTGCCCAGAATACTTTTCCGATTTAACAGTAATAACCAGGTACTTTTATCTAATTTAATAGTATACTCAGAATCATTATCTGGTTAAGCAGTACACTCAGGAACATATATCTGGTTAAACAATAACATTCAGTACATTTATCTGGTTAGCAGTAACACTCAAGAACATATATCTGGTTAACAATAATACTCAGAAACATATATCTGGTTAACAGTAACATTCAGAAATATTTGTCTGGTTAACAAACATACTTAGTGAATACTTATCTGAGTCTTAAGAAATCTTTTTCTAGCTGTTGTCCTCCCAACCATCAAGGGAGGCTATTACGTCCTCCACTTGCCCCCTAGCTCCAGAATCTGGACGGTGCCACGGGTTAACAGTGGAGATTCCTCTGTTGTGACCTCTGGATGGCCAATCTAGTCACAAACATGATATCTGGTCACACAAGGGATTCAGTAAGCTAATTTCCACTGGACCTTCACCAGCTTAAGAAAATGCTTCTCCCTCCTTTCCCAAATTCACAGAACCCCCACTCCTTTCCAGGATTCCTTTTTTATCCCCAAGGAGTGGGTAACTGTATTTCCAACTGTCCCCAACCACCTCCTATTCTTAGAAAACTTTTACCAACAACTTAAAATTTTTCTTTTCATTTGCTAATCCTCCTATTTTAATAATTTCATTAAAATAATTGATTTTCTTGTTTTTATCCAAAATAAGGTCTCAAATGTTTTTACCAGAAGTAAAATAATAATTGTCTTTTAACTAGTACATACTAGTTAATCTTAATGAGGTTGTTACACAAAATTTAAATAATAGAATATTTATAGTGATAGACTTGGTTTATTTAAAAGTAAAGCTTCTGTATTTTCATTTTTCTACAATATCGTTTAAATTTAATAATTTTTATATACAATAAATTTAATAATATATACTAATTTAACCAAAGTAAAAAGAGATTTTCAAATCATTATAGTCACTTTCCATTATATTATATCGTTACAAATTCTAAATATTACATGAATAATAAATTAAACAACGTTATTATAAATTTAATAGCATTTAACACCCATTTATTATCAACACTGTAATAGCATTTAACGTTTTACTTTTAAATTTATTAAAAATAAAAACACAAAAATTTAAATCTATTAAAAAAAATTAACATAATAGGAGAGAAAACAAAACCATGGCCATGAATAACAAATATTTAAATGCATCCAAAAAACACTAATACAATAAGAGATAAAGAAAACATATGCATAATAAAGAATACAAAAATTAATCACAAATTTAAAATTTAAATTAAAAAATAAAATAAAAACAATATGCAATTAAGTTTTGTAAAAATTTGGGAATCCCAAATCCTAATGCAACGACTAATATTGTTTTTTCTATTTGTTTATTGAAATTCGCAACAAGAAATATTGAAAATGACATCAAAATGGATTTTAATTTAATTTTCTCTTAATTAAATTAGAAGTAAATTGTAATTCCATATCACATGACAACTTGTACGAGTAGACTCACGAAGATAGGGTGCTAATCTGATTGAGTTTATTTTGAGTTGTAATTAGTTAACTCAATGTATTTGAGTTAAACCTAAAAACACTGATTGAGTTTATTTTGAGTTGTAATTAGTTAACTCAATGTATTTGAGTTAAAATCAGTTTAACTAGTTCTAACTGATGGATGAGCTACTAATAGGTCCAATGAATTAAATTTGATTTAATTCACATGAAGTGATCAATTAGATAACTGATAATTTGCTATATAAATAACTGTTGCATGTCAGTTCTAAGAGTGATCGAGTTGAGATTGGAGTTAAAGGAAAGTAGACTATTAGTTGTATAATTAGAAAATTGCACAGGTCGTGCATGAGGTCATAAAGATGCCTTGGATGTATTGCGCAATAAATTAGTGGGAGTTTCCTCTTTAATAGGGGCTTAATTCGCTCGGGAATGCGTGAGCAAGGCAGGTCAATCAGGTGCATAGAATTGGTTAAGTATTGGACCAAACTTGCTAGGATTAGTGTGAGACAGTTAGAGATAGTGCAGAGGTTTCTGAGGAAGGGAAATAACATTGTATTGTTTCATGTCTTTGACTTAATGAAATATACAGATAGTAGGGTTTTTAGCTGAGGCTTTCCCCATATACATCTTTGTGTTGTGCGATTGAAATTATTTTTTTCTTGTTCATGTGATTCTGTGATTGAAATTATTTCTCTTTCTTCTTGATGTGATTGTGCAATCGTAATTTGTTTCTGAAATTTGTAGAATTGATTCAGTATTTTGTTTTAGTATATTACAATATCAGTTGAATCTATTTAGATTTTCTACATGGTATCGGAGCATGAATCAATAATAATAGAAGAATAGAAGAGAAGAACTACAGTTTTTTTTTGAACAGGTGAATCGAATTTGCAGATTTATTCTTTAGGACCAACAACATATCAAGATGTCTTTCTCTGGATTGAGACTTGAATATGCCCTTGAGGGTAGTTCGAATTACATAGCATGGAAGGATAGGATGGAGGCAGTATTGGAAGACATCAGATGAAAGGAATTCACAGACATTGATATTACTAAGCCCGTAGTAGTAGATGCTCAAAATCTTGATGCATGGAAGAAGAATGTAGCAAAGGAGAGAATGAGTTTGTTAGGAGTTTGAGATCATATTGTCTCGAAGATCCATAGAAAGACAATTCGATATGATATGTGGAAGGTCTTAACAAATCTGTTTCAAAATAACAAGTACCACATGAAGTTGGCGCTGAAGGATAAGCTCAGAAAGATCAAGATGGAGGAGGGCGAGAAAATACGAAAATACATGACGAAGTTCACTCAATGTCGAGAGCTTGGAATTGTTGGTGTTACCGTTCCCGAGGATGATTTGGTGAGCCTAGAACTTCTAGGCATTCCCAAGAGTTGGCACAACTAACATGATTCAATAAATGGGAAGGAGAAGTTACCAGAGTGGGAGCGATTGTGGTTCGAATCGGTACAAGAAGAGTTAAAGTGGAACACCAAAGATGGGACCGCTTCCAAAGACAAAGAAGAAGATTTTGCATCAGTCGGAAAAGGCAAGAAAGCCAAGGAAAAGAAGTCCCAAGGCGAAGAGGGAAAGAGATAATTGTCAACCATCAAGTGTTTTCATTGTCATGAGTATAGACACTATGCCACGAAATGTCCATGAAAGGCAAGTAAGAAGAAGCCTACAGTAGCAGCAGCAGGTGAAGCTCTAGCTTGACAGTTTGAAATTGATTTCACTCTCATTGCATGTTTTATCACCAAAACTTTCATTTTTGTAATTTTTTATAAAATGCGCACAACTGTGTTGTTAGTATTTAAGTTTGTAATATATAGTTTAATACTCCTAATAGCGTTTCAGGACCCGATATATTTGGGAAGCGAATCTCATTGGCAACGAGGATAGTGTTATTTTCTCATTTTTTCGACAGGCCAGTTGCCAGCAATTAAGTCATTTTTAAATATTTAGAATGTTTACTATCCTGCTCACGTCAGTGTTAGTATTTTGGGCACATGTGTCTTTTTTATGTTCAAAAGGGTAAAGTATGGATTTGATTGTGCTTACCTTATGTAATTACTGAAAACACCATGTAATCGATTCCTCTGTATCAAAAAAACTCTGATTCAAAATCATGACCAAGGGTGATATTAAGTTTTATCTTAACACATAATTGTGTTCACTGTATATTATACCTCATAACTTGTAAGCAATTATATTGGTAAATTATCTGATTTTTCCACTTGGAAATTTGAAACTATTTTCGTTGTAGAATTACAACATGGAATCCCGTGGATAGTGCCAGCCAGAATGGGGAATGGGAGAAATTTGGACCAAACTGAGCCCAAAATGTCAGAATTGTTTGATGTTTATCCTCAGCTTCTACATTTGTTCCAACAAGCAAGGTGGAGCAGTTTCTTTCACCGGTGTTTCGATTATCACGACATGGTGGCTCAATAATTTGCATCGAGTTTTAGATGGGAGTTGTGTAGAGCTTGGTAGTTTGTCATTCGAGGTCACAAAGCATAGTGTCTCCGAAGCCACAACTTTTCCCATGGACGGTGAAAAGGTTTTCCACAACCATATTATAGCGGGCATAGATGTTCCTTATTTCTTCAAAGAAGAGCACAAAGCAGAGAACTGGAAAGCTAGGGTTCGAAAGGATTGGTTGCAAGACAAATGGTATGTCCCTTTGCAGCTTTGCCAACAATATTTTACTTGTGAGGGTCATTATAACAAAGTCAATTTGTATCATTTCTACTTTCTGGCTCATTTAAATGGGCATATTAGGATTAATACTTGCTTCTACTTGCTGGAAAGTCTCAAGCACATGACTGCTAGGTATAGAGCTACAGTTAATCCTTCATCACATTTTATCTATTATAAGGTATTGATAAAACTCTTGGTAAAAAGACAATTGATCAAGTTAGGGAGGACTTGGAATCATTTTCTGTTCTGGGGAGGGTTCCAACCTCAAACTACCAGGAGGAAAAGGGGTAGAGGAGGAGTATATTAGAGGAGGAGTGCTCGGCTTCATAAGCTAGAACCTACATCATTGGAAGTTTTAGAAACTGGGATTGGCTTTTTTCGTGTCTCAAAATTACCCTCAGAAAAATCTTCTGTAGATACAACTGACCTGGGAACCTAAAAGGCAAAAACCTAGTGTCAGATAAAAAGATAGATGAACCAACACCCAAAGTTTTCAGACAGGGCAATAGGCTCACTAGGCCAAGAAACAAACTACAATATAAAATAAGGCTTAGAAGCAATCCACAGTTAGATAAACAAGTCAATGATATAGATGATGTGCCTCTTAAAGACTTAATCATCAACAAGAAACTTGAAAAATCTAAGAAACAACTTATAGAGTCCAAGGATAAGCCTGCAAGCCCTAATAAGAAAATAAATAAAAAGATTAACAAAGCAAAGCCCATGGAGACTAGACAGAACAATAAGCATAGATTAGAAAAGTTGGACGTATTACTTGAGGCTGCCAGTACTCTCAGCGAAAGGCCAGGGTATTAGAACCATTTTTTCCCACTTATTTAATTCAAAACTCAGTTTTTGCATGTCGTTGACAGTCGACCTACCAGTTTTGTATGCAATATAAAAGTTGGGAGAGATGATAATGCCCTTGTCAGTGTTTTTGAGACGCTGGACAATGAGTCTATCAACTATTTTGAACAAAGTTATGCATACTGGTTAAAAAACGAAACCTACAGGAAAATTTCGACAACATGTTTATCGATGATTTTTTCCAAAAAATCGAAGAACAACAAAAGACATCCAATAATAGTGTTGATAAAGTACACATAGGGACATATTTTTTTGAAGCAACGATGATAATCCACATAGGGACATGTTCTATTTTCCAGCTAAATAGTTGACCAAATCACTCTATTTAGCCTAGATTTTAGCATATTTTCCAATTTTATTAGATATTTTCTAAGTTTATCTTTTTCATGCATGAACTTAAAAGATATTTATAATATCTCAATATTGTAATTACAAGGATTCTATTATTTTGCAAACTATTATGTAAATTTCTATAAGACAATTTATGAATAAGGAAAGAGGGTTGGAAATCATTTGAAAAAAACACTTGTAGTTTGGATATGTTTGAGCAATCTTATTTGCAGTTTTTAAGGAGCAGTTAATATAAAATTCATGTGTTTCATTGTTTCACTGTTATGTTATTAGTTGTTTCTTCCATGTCAGAAATGTTAGTTTATGAGATTGGATTTCATTTCATGCTCCTCCCTTAAATTGTCAGTCATTAAATACATGTTGTTCTCAGCTCTTATAAAATTTGTTTTCTCCCAGTCCACCTTTCTTTGAAATCTCCCAAACAGTCAAAGGACATGTTAATCCCATGCTTTGTGCAATTTTCTCATTAGATCTATGATGTCATTTGCTTTATAACTTGACTCCATGCCAAATGGTAGGTTTTGAAGATCATTCAACCAATTCAACCCTAAACCTAAATATGGTCACTTGAACTCACTTGTAGAAAACCTACTACTACAATGACCACCGAGTAGTTGAGTTTTACAGAGAGATCCCCCTACGAGTTGAAGGACCCGATTTCAACCTAAAAGTGGTTTGAGGTTACCTTAAAGTTTCTCCCTGCAGTCAGGGTTTTCCCTAAGTTATAACATTTTGGCGTCGTTGTCGGGGAGCAAAAGATATATCTTCACTGGGAAAGAACAACAACGATCTAGATCCGATTAATGATGATGAAAAGTAGTTGGACATCAAAAGGTTGTCTATTTTTCATCGGGTGACTCCATTGTCAGAGAATCCAAAGTACAAAACACTCATGGTGACTCAATTATCAGAGAATCCAGATTGCAAAACACTCATGGTGACTCCACTGCCCAAAGCATTCAGAGCTTAAATTGTTGATCGAGTTGCTTGTCAAACAAGATGACAGGGTATGTGGAAAACCCTATTTCTATTGAAGGTTTCAATGAATACTGGGT
The DNA here is from genome assembly GCA_034641835.2 of Pinus albicaulis. Taxonomy (NCBI): domain Eukaryota; kingdom Viridiplantae; phylum Streptophyta; class Pinopsida; order Pinales; family Pinaceae; genus Pinus; species Pinus albicaulis. Next base: position 673,552,082 of record CM076576.1, on the reverse strand, counting down.
TTTTTTTATGATGATCAAATTGATGATGCTTTCTCAATTTTTTTTACCTAATTTTTTTTACCTAATGAATACTGGGTTTTACCTAATTTTTTTTACCAAATGTAGCTCTGGAGCAAAGAACATTTTTTTAGAAGAGTTTATTGAAAAAATTGAGAAAGATCTTCAAGCCTTAGAAGTTCAAATTCAATCCCACAACTTTCATTGTCAAAATCAGTCTTTTGAACAAATAATTCTGCCAAAACGAGAAGTGGTAGTGCTTCCTTTTGAAATTGAGATTGAGGAATGTTTTAAGAATGGGTTTGATGACCCACAAATAAAATTGTATGATGGAAAATAAAGCATATACGAACTGTACAAGCATGATGATAAATTTGCAGAATACTTTGATTATCAACAAACAAATCATGAGACATTATATTTCTTGAAAGTTGAATCATTTTAATTTTTCTTTGTAAATATCTATATGTTTTCAATGTATCTTGCAAATGTGGATGAATTTTCTAAAAGGACTTGAAGCCCGAAGTGAAGACCGTGAGGTCCTACTGATATTCCTCAGGAATAAAGTTGTTTTTTAGAGAAGTAGTAGTAGTTTATTTTCAAGTTCAGAGTCTATAAAATCATCTATTTAAGATGAATTCTTATTTCTCCAAACATTTTATTTTTAGTTAAATTTTGTAATGGATGAGGCAACTAGTCTATGGGGAGTTCTTGCTACCATCATTGATCGACAACATCCTTGTGGAGCTAGTTGTTATCACCAAAAGTTTCATTTTTGTAATTTTTTATAAAATGCTGACAATTGCGTTGTCAGCATTTAAGTTTGTAAAAAACAAGTTAATACTCGTAATAGCGTCTCGGGACCCAATATAGTTGGGAAGCGAATATAATTGAAAACGAGGATAATGTTATTTTCTCATTTTTTTGACAGGCTAGTTGTCAACGATTAAGTCATTTTTAAATATTTAGAATGTTGAATGTCTTGACCACATTAGCGTTAGTATTTTGGGTGCATGTGTCTGTGTTATGTTCGAAAGGGTAAAGTATGAATTTGATCATGCTTACCTTATGTAATTATTGAAAACACCATGTAATCTATTCCTCTATATAAAACAAACTATGATTCACAATCACGACCAAGGGCGATGTTAAGTTTTAACTTAACACATATTGCATTCACCGTATCTTACACCTCATATCCTGTAAGCAACTAGTTATATTGGTAAATTATTCGAGTTTTCCACTTGGAAATTTGAAACTATTTTTGTTGTAGGATTACAACATCGAATCCTGTGGATAGTGCCAGCTAGAATGGGAAAGGGGGGAAAGTTGGACCAAACTGAGTCCAAAATGATAGACTTGTTGGATGTTTATCCTCAACTTCTACATCTGTTCCAGCAGGCAGGGTGGAGTCGTTTCTTTAACCGGTGTTCCGATTATCACGACATGGTGGCTCAATCATTTGCATCGATTTTTTGATGGGAGTCGTGTAAATGTCAGTGGTTTGTCATTCAAGGTCATATAGCATAACATCTCCGAAGTCACAATTTTTCCCATGGATGGTGAAAAGGTTTTCCAAAACCATATTATAGAGGGCATAGATGTTTCTTCTTTCTTCAAAGAAGAGCATAAAGCAGAGAACTAGAAAGTTGAGGTTTAAAAGGATTTGCTGCAAGACAAATGGTATGTCCCTCTACAGCTTTGCCAACAATATTTTACTTGTGAGGGTCGTTATAACAGAGTCAATTTGTATCATTTCTATTTTCTGTCTCATTTAGATGGGCAGATTAGTATTAACCCCTGCTTCTACTTGCTAGAAAGTCTCAAGCACATGGTTGCTAGGTACAGATCCAGGGTTAATCCTTCATCACATTTTATCTATTCTAAGGCATTGATAAAACTCTTGATAGAAAGTCCATTGATCAAGTTAGGGAGGAATTGGAATCATTTTTTGTTCTAGGGAGGGTTCCAACCTCAAAATGTCAGGAGGAAAAGGGGAAAACCCCAAACCATCAAGAGGATGAATAAAACTCAGACTCAAGTTCCCATTCAGACTCCTATCATGTATGAAAATTCAGAAGCCCTATCCACCTCAGATGCCCCGAAATTTCCCAAAGTATATCAGAGGAAGAGTGCCCGGCTTCATAAGCCAGAGCCTACATCATTGGAAGTTCCATAAAATGGCATTGGATTTGTTTGTGTCTCAACCTTACCCTTAGAAAAATTTCCTGTAGATACAAATGAACCTGGGAACATAAAGGGAAAAAACCCAGTGACAAAGAAAAAGGCAGATGAATGAACACCCAAAGTTTTCAGACATCGCAACATGCACACTAGGCCAACAAACAAACTATGATATAAAATAAAGCTTAGAAGCAATCCAGAGTTAGACAAAAAAGTCATTGTTATAGATGATGTGCCTCTCAAAGACTTAATCATCAAAAATAAACTTTCAAATTCTAAGAAACAACCTACAGTCTAAGGACAAGCATGAAAGCCCTAATAAGAAAAGAAATAAATAGGTTTACAAAGCAAAGCCCATGGAGACTAGAAAAAAGAAGAAGTAGAGATTAGATAGGTTGGACGTATTACTTGAGGCTGCCAGTACTCTCAGCTAAAGGCCAAAGTATCACAACCATTTTTGTCCACTTGTTTAATTCAAAACTTCGTTTTTGCATGTCGTTGACAGTTGACTTACCAGTTTTGTATGCAGTATAAAAGTCAAGAGAGTTGACAATTCCCTTGTCAACATTTTTGAGAAGCTGGGCAATATGTATGCTAGCTATTTTGAACAAAGTTATGCGTACTAGTTAGAAAACAAAACCTATAGGAAAAATGCCAACAGCGTGCCGGTCAGCGATTTTTCCAGAAAATCGCAGAACAACAGAAGACATCCAAGAACAGTGTTGATAAAGTACACAAATGAACCTGTTTTGTTGAAGCGACTATGATAATCCACAAAGGGACCTGTTCTATTTTCCAACTAAACAATTGACCAAATCACTCTATTTAACTTAGATTTTAGTAGATTTCCCTACAAATTTTCTAGGGTTTTATTATATGTTTTCTAGGTTTATGTTTTTCATGCATGAACTTAAAAGATATTTATAATATCTCAATATTGTAATTATGAGGATTCCATTATTTTGCAAACTGTTATGTAAATTTCTATAAGACAGTTTATGAATAAGGAAAGAGGGTTGGAGATCATTTGAAAAAAACACTTGTAGTCTGGATATGTTTGACCAATCTTAAATGTATTTGTAGAGTTTGATGAGAAGTTAGTATAAACTTCATGTGTTTCATTTCCTGTTAGTATTTCTATGTTATTTGTTATTTCTTCCATGTTTAAAATGTTAGTTTATGAGATTGGATTTCATTTTATGCTTCTCTCTTAAATTATCAATCATTAAATATTTGTTGTTATCAGCTCTTAGAAACTTTGTTTTATCCCAATCCACCTTTCTTCAAAATCTCCCAAGCAATCAAAGGATGTGTTACTCCAACACTTTATGCAATTTGTTCATCAGATTTGTGATCTCATTTGGTTGATAGTTTGACTCCATGCCCAATGGTAGGTTTTGAAGATCATTCAACCAATTCATCCCTAAACCTAAATATGGCCACCTGAACTCAATTACAGAAAACATTCTACTACAGTGATCATCGAGTAGTTGAGTTTTACAGAGAGATCTCCCTTTGGGTTGAAGGGTCAAATTTCAACCTAAAAGTGATTTGAGGTTACCTTAAGGTTTCTCCCCGAAAATAGGGTTTTCCCTAAGTGATAACAACATGCATGACCAACGCTGTAATGTGATGCATGTGGTATCTCGACAATGATGCCTCTTTCCATGAGGGGGAATAAAAATCTCTTCAGTGACTTGGAGGATAAAGACCTCAAGAAGAACATAGATTTTGGTGATGGCGGGAGGTATAACACGACCGACATAGGTACAATTATCTTTTAGGGGGATTCTGGCTCCCATCTTAATCTTAATGATATTTTTTTTGTTCCAGTACTAAAGAAGAATGTTGTTTCTGTAGTGGTATTGGAAGACTGTGGCTATGGGATATTTAGAAAAGGACAGGTTTCCCTTAGACACATCGCCATGGAACAGGTGAAACCAATCAGTGCACAAGTCAAGAACCTGTATGTTCTCGACGTCGAAGATGCATGCAAAGCCTTGAGGAGAAAGGCAAAGGTTAATTATTTGGTGGTTAAGAGGGAGAATGAATTACCTTTCAACATGCAACCTCAAAAGAAGCCTCAGAAAGTTGCGAAACAACCAAAATTAGAGAAATAGAGAGGAGACTGAGTGAAGGCATCCACTCAAGCAAAAATCTCCAGTAGGGGGAAATCTCGAGCCAAGTTGGTAGAGGGAACACATGCAACCATGCCTCTAGGTGAGAGGTGGGGCAATGTGAAGTCATAGTCCTAAGGGTGCAGAAATTTAGGCAGAGTCCATTGAGATGTCTTGTCTCATGGATCATTACCTTGCTACGAAGGCCCACAATACATAGTATCATGATGAATCAATGGTGGTTTATGCAGTCAGATGTCAGAGTGACAGATGCAAAGGTTTTAGCATTCAGATACTGGAGCACGGAGCAGAGTTGGCAGCAATGTAGATGGCACAATGTAAATTCAACAACAACGAAATGTTTTCAGTAGACAATGCAGTAGCTAGTAGCAGTGAGAGAATTTGGTGATAGATGCATCATACTGATCACAAATGATTAAGTTTGGATGCTTTTCAGTTTCATAAGTAGTAGTATCAACAACACTAGAGAGAAGTGTTGCATGCAAAACATTTCAAAGGTACTAGATCAAGATAGAGTTGAATTCCTTTCTTGTTGAGAGGGAGTGTTGAAATTAGCAACAAGAATATTGAAAATGGCATCAAAAGGGATTCTTGTTTAATTTTCCCTTGATTAAATTAGGAGTAAATTGTAATTCCACATCATATGACAGCTTATACGAACTAACTGAGTTAGGAATACTTATTTAGCTAAATCAATTTGATTTTAGGGTCAAACTAGAGGCATGTAGGGTGTTTCTTTCTTTTTATGATCCCTGGTTGAGTTTACTTTGAGTTGTAATTAGTTAACTCAATTTATTTGAGTTAAAATCAATTTAACTAGTTCTAACTTATGGATGAGCTAGTGATAGGTCTAGTGAATTAAATCTGATTTAATCCACATGCAGTGATCAATTAGATAACTAATAATTCGCTATAAATAGTTGTTGCATGCCAATTCTAAGGGTGACCCAGTTGAAATTGGAGTTAAAGGGGAGTTGACTATCAATTGTATAATTATAAAATTTTACAGGTCATGCATGAGGTCATCAAGACGCCTTGGATGTATTGCACAATCAATTAGTGGGAATTTCCTATTTAATAGGGGCTCAATTCCCTCACAATTGCGTGAGCAACATTGGTCAATCAGGTGCAAAGAATTGGTTAAGTATTGGACCAAACTTGCCAAGATTAGTGTGAGACAGTTAGAGATAATGCAGAGGTTTGTCAGGAAGGGAAATAAAATTGTATTGTTTCATGTTCTTGACTTAGTGAAATATACAGATAGTGGGGTTTTTAGTTGCGGCTTTCCCCAGATACATATTTATGTTGTGCGATTGAAATTATTTCTCTTTCTTGTTTATGTAATTGTGCGATCGTAATTGGTTTTTGCAATTTGTAGAATTGATTCAATATTTTTTTTTACTATATTACAAGATCAGTTGAATCTATTTAGATATTTCTACATTGTTGAATAAATTAAACAAATTATTTATTATTGTGTGCTATGGAAAATATCGAAACAAATACACTGCAGCCTTAAAAAAAAAAAAGTATCGCGGAAGAAAAATAAACGCTGAAAGAATAGATGCACACACACAATATGACATCGTTAGTTTTGGACTAAGTCCTCGAAAAAACTCAACTTGGGAAAACTGGTGCAGTGACTGAGGGTTTTGATAGTTGTAGCAGTAAATCTAAGTACAAAAATATGAATGCTTAATCTAGCAATCCAAATAGAGAAATGGCTGGCAATAATAACTAGTGGGAAATTATCTCACTACACAGGCGGTCTGACACTGACCTGAGCTCGATTTGAGCTGCTCCTTGCTCCCTCTGCATGTTGGAAAATGTAACTTGGTTCAGTCCTCATAATGAATAGTAATTATGAATTTATGTAATGAAGGATACAAAAATAGTAAAATGTATTTTGTAAAGCTTGACTTATGGGTTTCATGAGCAAGAATTTTTTATTATAGGTCAAAAAATTCTTCTTGATGTCTTTTAGGGGTTTGTCATCTTGTCATAAATATATATAATTAAAGATTCATGTACATGAGAAAGTGTTACACTTGTAAAGACAATTTACTGATGTAAATGTATGCCTTCAAGACCTTGTCAAATATGCTCCACGAGATGATGCGTATTCTCCTTGTTGAAGTTAGCCTAAAACAATGAATGCACTCTTAAGTTGGCTCAAATTGAAGACATCTATTCATAGGTTATGTCGACTCAATACCAGTGGCAATCCATTGATCCAATTGTTAAAGTTTGTCGTTGATCTCATACCCTTGCCCAAGATCAATGCAGAGGAGAGGTAATGCTAGCCTCTGTCATTGATCTCATACCCTTGCCCAAGATCAGTAATATACTTACAACGTAAAGGAGGAAACAAGTAAGACAATCATCATAAAAGGAGATCCATTCATGGAGGAAAAAGCCTATCACAGCAAGAGGCCGAGGTCAAATCAAGGAAAGAAGGTTTCAGTTTAACGCTAGGAACCGAGCTTCCCTAATGTTGGTGCAGAATGGTGCAGAAAGGGAGATTAGCATAAGAAGCCAAGAAAGAGCAGTGACAAGGTCTTGAAGGCATATTAGTGTCAAGGGTCTGCATCATGGTCATGGTACTAGTCAATTGAATATCTAGAAGAAGAATTAATTTCGGGTTTTCCTCTCCAAGAGGGAGAGGTTTTGGCCTTGGCTTGAAGAGAAATTTTTTTGTGTCTCTTGTGCTTTGATTATTGACTTGATAGAAAACATAATAAGGTAATGAAGACAATATCTAAGTAATATAAGCATAAAAAGTATAACACAAGCGGTTATCGAGTAAGAGAATAGATTTAAACTATGCCCTACCAAATTCTCAACACAACGCAATGACTCACACACCCATGTGAATGTTTCTGCTAAGTCAAGAGAGCCTCTATAGCCGCCTCTATAGAAATCATCGTCGCAAAGGATCTGTCCTTGTGAATCCCAGCAAATATTCCTTCGGATTTACTATCTCTACCCTGTCTCACTGCTTCGATCTCACTAGCTCTCTCTCTGGAAACTGAATGTTGCTACTCTGAAAATCGATCTTTAAAGTGAAAACGAACTACTGGTATGTCTTCTCCAACCCCCATCGAGTTCTTCTTATAATCGTCCGTTGAGACTTCAACGACTAAATCTTAATCGATGGCTAGGATTAACTAGAAATCGATCCATGCACTTTTCTAGAACATTATCACCAGGTGGAATTTCCAAAAATGATTTTTGGGTATTGGAGAATACATGTATTCTAGCCTCTCTGCCAAATCTCGTGGCTAGAACACATCCGATGCTACAAAAACTAACAAATTGATCAAACATGAAGAAAATGAAGTATTTGGGTCAAAGTTTAATTATTTTACGTTTTGGCCTTGGATATGAGTGATTATGTGGCGCTTGAAGGCAAAGGCATTGAAAAGCCTTCATGTTAGCCAACACATTAGTAATCAAGGCTGGAGGATGGTGACGCTCCAAACCAACCATCTCCACAAGCCCCATGCAATGTATGTGTTGGGTTAGCAAGGGAGCAAGGACTTAGCAACAAGGTGGAAGGCGAGATCTTCGACCTGGACTTTCACCTGGTTCAAGCTCGAGCCACTCTGCGAATTATTGTTGGAGCCATGGGAATCCAATTCTAGCCTCTTCCCTCACATATAACACCTTCCAACACTTTAGACAATTCTGCTTCTTAGAGTCCTTCAGACTTAGTCTCAGAAGGGGGTAAACCCCTGAGTCCCACGAAGCCGAAACAAATGAGTCGGGGGGAATAGTCCTATGGAATCTCACAAGGGGGTAAACCCCATAGTGCCACAAAGCTTAAACCAACAAGTGGGGGGGAAGTTCATATGGAAAACCTTGACCTTTGAGCAACATTATGGAGAAAACCCTGGGGAACCAAGATCTTCAATCAACAGTTGGAGGTGAACTTGCAATAGGATGCAAACACAAGCTACAGTTTGGCTCTAGTGGAATGGGAATGACTTCCCTGATTGAAGGACAAACAAGAGGATCCCTTCAAGTACCTCTAGGCATGACCTTGATCACAAACAAGAAACATGAAATTATTTCTTTGCTTCTGTTGTTCATTTTAATATAAACTTGGTTTTTTGTATGAGGCAAACTGTTCCGAGAACATTCATCGAGGCCATATGGTTTCCCATATATGGGTAGGTGGTCCTCCCCATGACAGTTCCAAGTTAGTTAGTCATTTTTGCACACAAGCTCAAACCAGACATTGTTCGACAAAGACATTCTATAACTGTATATTATGTAAAATTTCCATAATCCAATGAATCCTTATAAAAAAAATTAATTAGTTTTGAAAAATTTTGGGCATATTTTGGTGTCAAATTTACCCAAATTCTAGTAGGGAATTGTTAAAATCACAAGTTTGAGATGTGAACTCTGCACAATTTAAGTGCTTTAGGAGTGATTGAATCTATTAATACATTCAAAAATGCATTTTAGATAATAAAAACTCATGAATTAACACAAATTTATTTCACCAAATTCTAACAAATAAATCTAACACACTTAGAATAATGAAACAACACTTTTAATAAATAATTTAAGAAATTAATATAATTTATAATTATATTTATCAAATATAATATACAAAATAATAAAATTATAACACAAATTGAAAAATTAAATATAATTTTAAATTAAAAAAAAAATAAAAAATAAAAAAAATAAAAAATAAAAAAAATAAAAAAATAAAAAAAATTAGAAACATGGTATCTTTTAATAAAAAATAAAGAAAACTAAATCCAAATTTATTAAACGTAACCCAAAAAAACACATAATATCTGTAACTTACCCCGGTCTACTCAATACAATATTAATAATAAAGCAAAAATCTGAAAGACAATATAAATCAATTTTCATTTTAAATTTAAAGAATCAAATCTAATTTAAATACAAAGTTAAATTTTCATTTTAAATTTAAAAAATCGAATCTAATTTAAATACAAATTTATGTGGTTTATTTCTTAAATATATGAAAGATATAAACATCAAATTTATGCTAATAAATTTTGGAGTTGTTTTTAGTGCGATTTTTTGAAGATTTTTCAGGTAGATTTTTCCAGTGTAATTTCTTTAAAATCCAACAAGAATTTATTGAAAACAGAAATTTGATAAGTAACTTGCACAATCAAAGTGTCCTAAGAATTTTTTAGGGTGCTAAATCTATATATAATAAAAAAACTAGTTTAAATAACATAAATCAAGATTTTACCTTAATTTTTTCTCCGGATTCCAACATCAAAAACTTCAAAAAATCACACTAAAAACTACTCCATAAATTTTGTCCTCTATAAAATCTTATAATAAACAATCTCTTTTAAATATTATCTTAAATTATAATGAGCATTATCTTTTAAATATTATATCAAACATTGAAGGCAGAGTGAAACTCAGTTTTCTATATGGGGGATAAAGAAACTTGTTCATATACCTTGTAACCTTGGAGACCGCTCATGCTGTTTGGCGGAAGGTCTGAACTATACCAGTCCCCTTTGTGATTGCTTATGAGAGGCCACATGATACCATAGGAAGCAATCGACCCCACTAGTAACGATATATTGACCAAGTGAGGGCAAATCATACCAGCTCCAACGTATGTCAAGCTGAAATCAAAGAAAAACCTGCAAATCCTCGAAATTATAATATAATTAATCTTAAAGATATTTTCAAATTTTTATAATATGAAAAAATTATAATGTAATTAATTCAAAGACATTTTTATTTATATTACAAATCACAAAAATCTTAAATCTAATTCAATTTATTTATATTAACATAAAATACACTTACGTATTATTATAAGCTTTCAATCCTAAACTGGGGAAATTAGCAAAGCCACAATCTTTCCCACCCGTGTAGAACCATTGGAAAAAGCCGAAAAGGAAGCTGATGACAAAGTATTTTCCCAGATACGCCACCTGCTTCCTGCAATATGCATTCTATTGTCATTGCAAGAGATGGTATAGAAATTAACACCCACATTTTGTTCCACATATATTTTTCCAAATAATTGGTGAAATTTAATTGAAGTCCCTCGGAGAGTCGAGTAAGGGTCTACGTGTCATTTGTACATATATAAAAGCTATAACTGGAACATTGTTTGATGATGGATTATTTTACTCAAAGTTTTTAAAATGCTGGCTTGTTTAGTTATTTAAATTCTATAGGTTTTTGTAGACTTTCACAATCAATTGCTATATTGAGGTCTGTCAGTTGGTCATTTTTCAGAATCGATAACTTTAAAATGCTGGCTTGTTTAGTTATTTAAATTCTATAGGTTTTTGTAGATTTTCACAATCAATTGCTATATTGAGGTTTGTCAATTGGTCATTTTTCATAATCGATATAGATTTATATTAATGGATTTGCCAAAAGTCTAGATGAATCAAATTTTATTATATGTAAATTTTATTTTAAAAAATAAAATTTGAAAAAAAAATTACATATCAAGAGTTTTAAAAGTTTTATTAATAAATTTATAGTGGTAAATTTTCATTATTTATATTGTATTTTTGAATATTTTATGGTTAGTAATATTTTAAGTTAAAAATAAAACGAGTTACACATTTTCCTCTTATTAATAAGTAATTACATTAGTCTCTACTTAAGTTTTAGAGTATGGATATTCAAACAATTTATTTAAGTTCTATAATAAAATATTTATAAGAGAAATAAGTTTTTTTCTTTTAATTATCAATTACTTTATATTAAATTATATTATTTAACATAGGCATCAAAATGTTTTATTTATTACTTAAAGAGTAAAAGTGAAATATCTACAAACTAGTAGAATGAAAGTGAAATTTCAACTAACTCATTGAGGTGTTAATTGATTTTTAATTGTTTATTTATAAGGGTTTTTTTACTCACATCAGCGAAAATTATTTTTATTATTTTTTAAGAACATGACATACTTACAAATGACTGTCATACTAGATTGTAGAATGAGCCTTTTGGCTCAAAAGTTTGAAAATGATTCACATGTCAAGAGATTTAGTCTCATTTAGTGTTTGGTAAATATCTATTATGGTTTTTTTCATTATTTTAATTGTATTTTTGAATATTTTATCGTTATTAATAATTTGTGTTAAAAATTGAATGAGTTACACATTTTCCTCTTATTAAAATATAGCTACATTATATTACCTTTAATTACTTTTTCCATTCGAACATTGCAATATTTTACTAAGGTAAACATTAACACACACATATATACACACATTATATATAGAGAGAGATTCAAATAATTATTTAAATTTTTTATTGAAATATTTATAAGAGAAATATAAGTTTTTTTTTAATTACTTTATCTCTTAAAGTTAATATAAAATTATATTATTTAACATAGACATGAAAATACTTTATTTATTATTAGAAAGAGTGGAAGTAAAATACCAACAAACCAAGTAGAAAGGAAGTGAAATATCAACCAATTCACCTAATTGTTGTGTTAATTGATTTTTAATTATTCATTTATAGGGTTATTTAATTTTTGTTTTAACCCACATAAATGAAAACTGTTTTTATTATTTTTTGAGGACTTGGAATAATTACACATTATTTTTTGAGGACTTGGAATACTTACACATGATCGTCATACTGGATTGTAAAATAATTCTCTCAACCAAAAAGCTTTCATACACTAGTTTGATGTATGACTTAGCTATAACTTTAAAAATAAAATATTATTACTATTAAAATTTATTTATATACCATAATAATATTTAAAACAAAAAAAATTAAAGAAACTAATTTCCTTAAAATAAAAAATGAAATATGATAATGTTTATATCAATATGATGAACTTAATTTTCATTTATACAAAACAACAATAATTAATTATTAATATGATCAACTTAATTTTCATTTATATAAAATGATAATAATTAAATAGAAAGTATTTAAAAAAGAAATGATAAATTTATTTGATAAAATATTAATTATTATAAACTTGGTAAAAATAAATAATAAATAAACCATAATTTTTCCAATATAAAATTAATCTATAAATAATACCAAATATTTGCAATCTAATATATAAAAATGATTTGTAAATAATACGAAATATTTGCAATCTAATATATAAAGATGATTTGTAAATAATACGAAATATTTGCACATAACAACCATACTAATAAGAAGGAATTTACATAAATAAATTTAATATGTTAATTTAGGTTAGATTTTTATCACTAAAGAAGGCCAGAAGTAAAAAAAGAAGAAGGCAAGATGTAAAAATAATAAGATGAAAGAATACAAAAGAATGCAAATAAAAATTAAAGATAAGTTAGGAAATTTATATATTTTTAAAAATATATATCAATATATAATACATTTAACATTATAATAGAAAGATATATAGTAAATTTAAGATGAGGTGTATTGACATTTTAATGAAAACGCGAGGGAAAAAAGCAAGAAAACAAAAACCATTTAACTAATCTAGATTACAAAAAAGCTTTTTCTACTCGGTTGCCAAATCATAACATATAAGAGTAACAAGAACACTAGAAAGCATAAACATCATTCTAGGTTAGAAGAGGAGATGGGAGCACGATCCTTGGCACTCGACCCAAGAGGTGCATCGATGTCCAAATCATAGTGGATGTGTCCTTCCATGTGTGCCAACCTTGAGTCTATCATGTCTAAAATGAAGCGTTTGTTCCTTAACATCCTATTTATGTTCTCCAAAGAAGTAAACACATTATACCATTCCACTTGTTTGTCCTTCAGGACCATGCCGAGCAACACCTTCATCTTTTAGTGAATGGCCAATGAGTTTAAGTACCGCTTTTCTCGTCCCATGGTATGACCAGGATCCAAAACCCAAATAGAAACCTCATCCAAAATCTTAGAGTCTGAGTGGGACTATTTTCTCGTCCCGTGGTATGACGAGGATCCAAAACCCAAATAGAAACCTCATCCAAAATCTTAGAGTCTGAGTGGGACTATCTTTCTTCCCCTGTCTATGTTTCCAAATTTCTAATTTCTCTTTGCGTCTTCGTAGGAACAATGCCAAATTAGGTGGTAGCAGAGTTATGAGCAAAGAGCCTATCCCTTTATTAAGGTTGCAGGTTGCTTCCCCCGCGTTCCTTGCAACACATTTGTTGTGTGGGAGACATGGTTTCCAAACAGGGGTCACACTTGTAGTAATATAGAAAGTGTCCACAACTTGGTAAGGAGCAAGAGAACATAATAAACGATGCACTAACATGAATCAAACCATAAAAAGAAAAATCATCACTATACCACATTTTTCAGACTAAGTTGTGCGAGAGAGTTACATGCTCAAACAACACAAAGCCGCTCCACTCAAAATAAAAACCCTCATCCCTAGAAAAATCAACCAAGAATAAAGACACAAGCCAACAAGAAGACCAATATTACCAAATTTACATAAAGCCATATTAGACCAAGAGGGCAAGAGAGAATTAATCTAATTGCACAAAATCATCATGAGATACCACTTGACAGAAATGTAGCGAGGCACACACAAACATAGAAAACCCCTAATCCACTTAGATGCCAAAAAACTAGAACTAGAATGAAAATTAACCAGACAAAATCTTGCCCTTAACCCAAAGTGATTCCCTCAGATAACCAAATAATGGAATTGAGAAACCAGACAGAGCAAACAATATACAATTCTAAAGTGAGAGAAAACCAACCTAAACCACCACGCTCGAGCTGCAAGAGACGAACCTTTGTTGGCTGGTGCATGCAATATCCAAAGCCCATTGAGAGAATTCCATGCGCCGATGGAAAGTACCCCCCCACCTCCACTTCACCAACGCCATACAATGCTCAAACCACTCCTCCTTAGGACCCAACACCCAAATAAACAAAAATTTAGCAACAATAAACTCTTGAGCTTCCACCAGTAGTAGGGAGGTCGGCTCCTTGACCTCACATCTCCTCCAAAACTCCACCCAAAACTCATGAACTATGGAGAGTTGCAAGGATAAATATCCATAAATGGCCAATTGGGGGTTTGCATGCAGATACATGCTTGGGGCAGGTCGCGTCCCCTACTTATAAATTTTCATCACATCGCAAGGTGGTGGGCTCAACCCCCAACACACCCTCTTGAACATTGTATACCCGAGGAAAAAATAATTAATATTATTTATATGGTGAGATAATGTTATCTAGAAACTAAAAAATGTTTGAGGAAAGGGTTACCTTATCTTTACAATGTGCTTTACAAAATGTAAGTATTCTCTTTGTTTTTTCTCAAAAAAACTTACCAAGAAACAAAAAAAGCAAGGAAATGCTATGGGATTTTATTTCTTGAGGCCTCCTAGGGAACTCCATGTAAAAGAGGACGGGGATATCCTACATCTCTCCTCTAGTCAGTGCATCCCTTTCATAATTGCGATAGTTAAACCTTTCACAAATGGAATAGGCAATAAAACAAATAGTTTCTGTGAATTAATGACACTAAACAAGTGCTAATGATGATTAATCTTTAGATATTATCTTCTAATTATTCAATAAATAAAGGGGAATTCACCTTATAAAATTCCACTCTGCAGCACTTACACGAGTATCGACTAAATCTTTTTATATACCATGCAGTTTACTGTTACTCAAAAGTCCCAAAATTTATATAAAATGGTTTCTAATAGAAACATACACAATTTTTTTGTCAAGAAAGAGAAGAATTATATATATATATATATATATATACAAAGGATTTTTTTCAAATCTTAAAATGCATGTGGATCAAGTGAGGCAAGACACTAAGAGGGCATTGTCACATCACTCAATGAATGAAGTAGACATGCCACCCGACTAGCCTTAATTAAGACAAATAGAATGAGCAACATTGCAATGCTTATGGTTGCATTT
Source organism: Pinus albicaulis (assembly GCA_034641835.2). Classification (NCBI taxonomy): domain Eukaryota; kingdom Viridiplantae; phylum Streptophyta; class Pinopsida; order Pinales; family Pinaceae; genus Pinus; species Pinus albicaulis. The sequence goes on along the minus strand of CM076576.1, from coordinate 673,536,879 downwards.
TGGACTGTTTTGGGATGACAACACTTGCATTCAAGGATGGTTGGATGGCGGTGACCACGATTCCTCTCCCATCATTTCTGATGTTGGCCTAGTTCTTAGCAATCATTGCCCACATTCTTCCTCTGTTTATGTCTTCAAGATTGTCATTTGAGTTGAAATTTGGGCTGCTTTTTCCCATGTCGTGTTCATTTCTATTATAGCTCCTACTAGCTTGCCATAGACATTACAGGTCGCTTTAGTATTCTTCCAACTCACCTGTTTGTAACCCTTCCTACAATGTGTGTATTCAATCTAACGGCCTATGTTTGCAAAATTTATTAGGAAGAGGGCATGATGCTTGTACAATAGTAGTAGTTGTGGGGGGATTGGAGGCTCTCACGCTTGCTCGAGGTTAGAGACTTCAACTCACTTATTCAATGAATAGGTCCTCGTGGAAGTTCACTATGATTTACATGATTTTTAAGTAGATGTTGTTGTTGAGAGAGGTCGCTTACCAGGTTCAAAAGTATTATATAATCTAAGCAATTGCGTGCTTGACCCATAACATTCTCGTGATGAGCAAAACCAATACCTATTGACATTTGAATTATATTAGAGAATAAAAATGTTGTTGGATAGGGTAATCATGGACAGGTCCAATGATGCAAAGGAAGAAATATTGTTGATGCTCGACAATGTCGTGCTTCACCAAAATGAAATGGGGGAAAGACTCAAGCAAATTGAAGCCCAAGTCCAAGTGATTGCAGTAATGGAAACTCCAATCCCATCGAAGTGGGCATCTCCACTTCTTCCGAGTTTCATGATGAATTTGGTTTCTTTGTTTGTCTAGTTTTCTCATTTTGCTAGGCCTTTGAATACTAGCCTTAGTTTCTCATAGACACCGAGCCATGTAATATCGGGTTCCTATAGAACATTCTCTAGTTTTGAAGACTTGGTGTACACATAAACTATTGTTGAACTCATTCTCGATGAAATAGATATAACTCTCTAAATAATAGAAAATTAACTTTATAAAAAAAAACTTAAAATTACATGTTTTAGGTCTTATGAAATGTTTTATAATATTTATTTCTATAATTTTATTTTTCTAAAAAAAATTATTTAACTTTAGAAAAATATATTTTTTACACATTAACTATAAAATTACCGTTTAGATCAAACTCCTTAATTGGATTACTTCTCTATTATCATTTTTCCAACTAGGAGATAGGAGATGGTCATCCATATCCATATCATAGTTATTAAAACCGGAACCGGTGACCGGACCGGTGGACTTAATGAACCGGGTTTCTAACCGAAACCAATCTAACCGGGAGCAGTCAGATCTCAATGAACCGGTTTTAAAAAAAATACATTAAATAATTATTTTTTAATAAAAAAAAACTATTTTTAAGATTTGCAACCATGATTCCAAGCCAATAGAGACAAAATATACAAAGTTTGCTCATTTATGCAAAGGTGAATATATCAAAATGGCACCGAGTGCAATACATATCATCGAAAAATACATAAGCAATGAGGCTCCAAATGGCCCATAAAGTCCAAAAACAATGCTACAAGCTATGAGGCCATTGGCCTAATACAAGACTACATATTAGTGATCAACAACATGATCACTCCTCATCATGATCAAAAGCATCACCACTACTAGACAAGGGATCATCAACATGAGCTACATAAATAATATGGCTCAAAGTTTGAGGACTCCTAAAACTCCTCTACAACTTTAGTAGTAGCAGTAGTAGCAAAAATAGACATCAAAACTACAAATCACTGAGCAACATGGTCTCTCATGAAACTCATCATTGGTTCATCGCTACTAGAAATGGGATCATCAACAAGAGATACATAAACATCATCTAGCTCAAAGTCTTCAGACTTGGATTGCTCAACCTTATAACATGATAGAAATTGAAAAAGTTTAACATGCCTAACCAGTGATTTTGGTTTGAGTGAAGGGTTCATCTCCTCAACCTTAAAATGCGGTAGAAAAAAATTAGCATGCCTAACCAGTTGTTTTCCTTTCAATGAAGGGTAAATTCTTGTTAAGGCCACGGTAGGGGAGTTCAACAATCAATACCACCAACATCAACAAAGTTCAACAATCAATGCCACCAACATCAAGGTTCTTAAATGACTTCATGCTCTTGATCAAATGTCAATCTCGTACCCTTACACATGATAGAAACAAATGGAAACATTACAAACCCCCAAACCATGAAACCCTGAAAACCATTAAGTCTGCTGAATTTTGAGTGAAATCTAAAATTCTAGTTTCTCCATATGAAATCCAATGAGGACGAAACCACTCTTAAACATCCTGAGTCATTTCATGGTAATGTTAAAAATTTAAGTAAAAGTGACAAGTGACATTTCCTTTATTTTTCATTTTCATCCTTTTACTTTAAGAATTTAACATTACCATTAATTGCCAAGAGGATGTGTCAGGAAAATGAGAATGAGAGGGTAGGCAAAGTCAAGTGAAGCCCCCCTAGCCCTCCTGAAATCGCAACACAAACTTGAGCATGGGACACCTAACCGGCCGGTTAGGTACGGAACTGGCCAGTGTATGCATTAACCGGCCGGTTTTGTACTTAACCGGCTGGTTAGGTCCGGTTAACCGGGATTTTTTTGTGAGATGCTTCCTTGAACCCGGTTGCATGGCCGGTTCCGCCTGGTGACTTAGCTGACCGGCCGGTTTGACCGGTTACCGGTTCAAACCGGCCGGTTTTGATAACAAGGATCCATATGTAATTGATAAAGAAATGTTATCGATCCAAAGAAAATCCAGATTTAAACAAGTTTTCAGCATTGACTTCTCTATCTGGCGTACCCTGCCTCACCAGAAACAAACGAAACAAGAAGAGGGAAGTACCCTGCCTCACCTCAAACAAACGAAAAAAGAAAGACAATGAAAATCACTTGTTTGGATACCATGCAACAAAGAAAGACAATGAAAATCACTTGTTAGACATACCTTGCAACTTTAGAACCTTGTGGTGTATGGAATCCATTGATGAGTACAGCTGTTGCAGTTCCGCTTGGGTAAGTCAGCTTGTAGTCGATAATCATTATCTGCAACAAAATTTTAAAATTGAGATAACATGCCATGCTTGAACCACATAATAAATATGAAGTAAGCCTGTAAAGACAAACTTAAAATATTGCATGTATTTCATCTGTTTTTTTTCGAAAAAAAAAAAAGGGTGATTCCCAGTTGCTCCTTCCTGTATCAATGCAAACTGAAGTCGTTCCTCTTCCTTTTTAAGAGAAGGAAGCAAATGATTTCAACCTAATTTGAAGAATATTATCAGGGTTTGCCATTTATAATTTGATAGCCATTTAAGAAAGCAGATAAATGATTTCAACACAATTTGAAGAATATTATCAGGGTTTGTTATTTATATTTTGGTAGGCCTTTCGGAAAACAAATAAATTACCTTAATATATTTGAAATCTTGTTAGCTTTTTTGGTTTGGAAAATATGAAATGTTTTTAAATACATATTTATAAACAGTGAGAAATTTTATGATTATTATAGTTGTCAACTTAATAGTAAAGATTGTTACAATTCACTTATTCATTACTATTCAGGCTGATTAGAAACCCAACAAACTATGCTATCTGAAATAACAAGCTAATGTTTTATAAACAAACAGGGTTTCAGGGTTTCACTTTTACCATTTGCCAAACAGGGTTTCAGGGTTTCACTTTTACCATTTGCCAATTAGTCTTTACAAACAGGGTTTCCGGGTTTCACTTTTACCATTTGCCAATTAGTATTTAGAAATTAAACTGGGTTTCAGGGTTTTATTTTTACCATTTGCCAATTAGTGTTTAGCCATTAAACTGTTTCCTTAACCACTGATACACTGATACTATGTTTTGTATGCTGTTTCCTTAACCACTGATACTATATATGTTTTGTATATGGGTAGAATTTCAATCTTCGACCATTAAACTGTTTCCTTCATTAAACAATGTTCTTAACCACCTCAAAAAAAAATTAAGATCACATTCCTGTACCACATTATTTTAATACATATACTTTTTATATATATAAACTCTTAATGTAATAATAAGAAATGAAAAAATTATTTTATACTAGTCCTACTATAATTTTTATTATTTAAACCATCCACATACAAACAAACAAACAAATAAATAAAACTGTAACGCTGATTACAATTGCAAAACCAAAATAAGTACATTACCTTTCTTAGGGCCACCACAGCAAAGAGGCCTAAAAAACTCACTACAAAGAGAAACCCAATTATCCAACCAAGTTGCGGATCCTTCGTGTCTCTCAGATTATTCCCCTCTGCCTGGCCCACCTCCTCATAAGTCTTACTGCTCATACCCAACAGGTATGATCCAAACCCTCCTGTACACATTCAACATATCTTCAGAAAGCAGGGGGTATTGCTTGTTAAATTCTCCAAAGCATTTCAAAATCAGAAATGGGTATTTGTTGGGATTTGAAGTGTAAGCAATAAGTGAGATTACATACCGCTGAAAGCGATACCAGTGGACGCAACCACGCAGGTTTGTATGACAGTATTCTCTTGTCTGGTGAAAGGAGTCTTCAGTAGCCCATACCTCTCCATGAGTTTAGCCCAGGATTTGATAAAGAAGAATCCCAACAGTCCAGCTGATACATTCAGGGAAGGTATGACTCCAGTGGTGAGATTAAGTTTCATGACTATCACACTGAGCAGGATACTAATCATCATGCTCACAGTCAGTCCCCGGAATGTGATTTGATGCGTCCATCCAGGCACCTGCTTGTTGGCAAAAATTTGTTCAATGCTCAGCTCATCACCAAGCGTATTTTCTTGCACGGTAATTTCATTATCCGGGCTAGACTTGGAGACATTTCGCTTCACCAGGCCTGGTCTTCCATCTTCCAACTCAACAGCACCGTTCTTGTCACTGTAAGCCATGGCTACAGATTTTGCAGAAGAAAATAATTGTACTCTTTTCTTGTTTTACTCCACTTGATTCTTCCTTCGGGTTGCTCGGTTTTGTACATTTAAACCGAGCACTAATTTCACTTTTTTAACCTGATTCTTCCTTTGGGATGCTGGGTTTTGTACATTTCCACCGCGCCCTAATACCTGCTTATGATTATACAGCAGTGCATTGAATGTGGACAATATAATATTAAACGCACTGAATATAGAAATAAATTAAATCTCAAGAAATAAAAGATTTTCTTAGTAACAAAGATATTTTTCAGCCAAAAGGGGGAAAAATCTGAATTACAATTACACTTTCACATCCAATTTCCAAATTAAATAAACACCTGGAAAACTGTTCTTCAATCTTTTGCCCACTTGTCCTTCTCTGTTTTACCTCAAGAAATAAAAGATTTTCTTCGTAACAAAGATATTTTTCAACCAAAAGGGGCAAAAATTTGAATTGCGATTACACTTTCACATCCAATTTCCAAATTAAATAAATATCTGGAAAACTGTTCTTCAATCTTTTGCCCAGTACTTGTCCTTCTACGTTTTCCCTCGAGAAATAAAAGATTTTCTTAGTAACAAAGATATTTTTCAACCAAAAGGGGCAAAAATTTGAATTACGACTACGCTTTCACATCCAATTTCCAAATTAAATAAATATCTGGATACCTGTTCTTCAATCTTTTGCCCATTTGTCCTTCTATGTTTTCCCTAAAGAAATAAAAGATTTTCTTTTTTCAACCAAAAGGGGGAAAATTTGAATTACGATTACACTTTCACATCGAATTTCCAAATTAAATAAATATCTGGAAAACTGTTCTTCAATCTTTTGCTCACTCGTCCTTCTAGGTTTTCCCGCTTTTTCTCTACAGCTAATTTTACAGAATGTGGGCTGCCGCGTTGACAGGGTCAGATCTATAAAATTAAGAAATCGCTGAAAACACAGGAGCATTTACTAAATATAAGACAGTAAATACACTATTTTCAAAATTGAAGAAACCGATTTCCTGTTTCATTTGCGATAATGAAGTAGAAACAGCTGGAAGGACAGGCCCCATAATCGGCCGTTTCAACGCCGAAAGCGTTTTCTTTCCCATCTTGTCGTTGGAAAACTGAGCTGGCTTTGATTTCCAAATATCTTCTTATAATTGCACCTTCAAGTGGAGTTGATTGCAGTTAGTTGTCACCTCACCTGGTAAACGTTCACGCATGCATATTGAAGCGGGGAAGCCTTATTTACAAGGCTATCGGTTATTTAATGCCTTAAGAGAAGCTATTTGGCATTTAAGACAGCTGATGATGACAGTACCCATGATCCCCGTTGCGTATGGGACGAAAATTTATGAATGTCCATGAGGAATTTCCTGCGGCCTCCGCCTCCGCCTCCGCTTCCTCCCTGATTGCAACAGTCACCACCAGACTCCACCAGACTGTCAAAATGTTAAGGTATACGATACAAAAACGTACGCATTTAAGTATACGATACAAGAACGCACTCATTTAATGGCACAATCATTTGGATTTGAATTTTGAGTTTGAATTTGAAAAACCGCCCAAACAAAAATTTCAATTTCTATAACTTAGCCGCTCATCAGATGTGAGACGGGAAGATACGACATTCTTTAATTGCTACCGAGATCCTGGGAGGGTGTAGCCAAAGGCTGCCAGTCCCGCTCTGTAGAAGTTTGGCAAGTCCCAGGGTTCAACTTTGTTTCAAAGTCCGGCGGCAGTGTCATCTTAGAACCTGCGCATAGTTTCCTTCCCTACTTCCCTCCTGCCTTAAAAAGTATGATTACGCCATGGCCGATACAGAATAGATTATCCATGGCGGAAGAGGTTATGATATTATGAGCAGTACGTTAAGAGAGCCGAAGAAGCGCGAAGCTTTTTTGTTTGATGGCGAGTACTTATAGTGTATGTATGACGTTTCTTATATTTTTTCCAGAAAGAAAAAAACGCTGTTATTATTAACACTGCATATATCGTATCATTACATTCCCATCCTGAGTAGATAAGAAAATTAAGATCTAGAACAAAATTTTCCACTATGACAACTTCTAAGGAGAAAGGTGTCAGAAAGAAAATATGTGGGGATCATACATTATGGGGAACATTAACACCCCAACCAAATTTCGAGTCCAGGTTGAGAAAAAACCAAAAGAGCAGCTCTTAAAAAGGGGAGATATTGCCATCTGTGACTGAACTCATCATAATTTAAGGAAAAAGCAAAGATGACTGGCAAATAAAACTGGCTCGCTTGATGTGTCTTTTATGGACCCTGATGAAAGCAATCAAAAGACGTTTGCAGCATATTAGAAAAAACCTATGTAATAATGACCAGCAGCATGTAAAAAAAGTGATATAAACCGGCCCCCCTGTGCGCATAGTTTTGACATTCAGGTGTCAATCTTCTGAACTGGCTCGCTTGAGAAAACAGGGGTGTGAACACGTGACATCAGTAGAAAATAATATGTTGTGTAACTATGGGACGATCCAAAATATAAAACCGGCTCTTCTGAAATTAAGATTCTGTCATATCTTATAAGAATTGTGGGCAGGCTCGCTTGCGAAGAAAAACAGAAATAGGGGACCCCTTTAACTGGTACGCTTGCCGACATCTGTAGAATCACTGTAGTAGATAAGGGGAAAACAGATAGATATGTTGATAATGTAGACCAACGCCCCATAATCATTTAGCAGACCGATAGCACAAAATCATCTGTACTGTCACGATATGAACCAGGCTCGCTTGTCAGCCCCTATGATTGTAGGCAGGCATCAGATGTTGAATCAGCAACTGGTAGATTGTCCGAGGTGTAGGATTTAACAGTCCAGTCGGCATGCGTGAAAATGCTGGCTCGCTTGTCAAACAAACAGACGTGAAGATTGACAAAATGCAGGCTCGCTTGATAGTGACTATAGATTGACGATAGAAAAAGAAGCAACCATAAACAGTAGAGGATTAGCAAAAAACAAAAATCCAAAGCTTGGAAACAAATTACCGGCAGATAAGATCGGTAGCATAGAACTTTATGGAATAAGAGTGGAAGACTGCCATGATTGATCACCATCCCTGTATTGTACCACCTGGATATAACCGAATTCATCATCTAAGCCCATTTTAGACAATCCATCAGCACGCGTATTTAGTTCTTTGAATATGTGGGAAATAGGAGGGGTTCCCAGACCATGCCATAGACGACGAACTCTGCCAATCCATCCTTGGAGATCAGAAGATCGAATTTGAATGCTTCCCATGAGGCATCCAATGACCATTTTAGAATCACCATATATATGAGCCTCCGCTAACTCCATGTTGACAGCTGCATAAATCCCTCCCCAAAGTGCCATGAGTTCCGCCTTGTTGTTGGTACCCGGACCGCCATTCCAGTGCATGTGGATCCTATCTCTACACGATAGTTTTATCCAGACGCCACAACCCATGTTTCCATCTTTGCAAGCCCCGTCAAAATAAATAGCAGGTAGAGCAATCTCGTGAGGTCTAATCCTACGAGATCCGTCAGGTGTTTTAGTATGTCCGGTGGGTAGCTCTTCAATCCGTCTCATAATGGCGCAGTGGATGTCAGGGATGTTAATTGGAGTGTCATAAAAAATAAGCCTGTTCCTGGAAATCCATACTTCCCAAATTAAAAGGAATGGCAGCGATCTGAATTTGTTCTTTTTGGAGTCCCATGTTTCTGCAACCGATATGAAATCCGTCGGAACCCATGTCGCATCTATGAAATGAGCAGAGAAGAGCTTCCAAAGTTGAAGGGTGACAGTGCATTCAAAGAAAAGATGCGCAGTGGTTTCCTCCGAACGCCCATAGAGGTAGCATCTGCTAGGCCCCTCAAAACCGTGCTTGAGCAGATTATTCCAAGTGAGGATTTTATCCTGCCATGTTAGCCATCCGAAAAGGATGATTCTCATGGGCAGATGCCTCTTCCAATATGGGTCAAAATATCTGGAGATCTGGTCAAAGTATACCTGTGAAATGATTCTGTGATATATATCACGGATAATACGATGGTTGTCGTCTGTCGGTCCGTCCCAAATAATGCTGTCGCCGCCTATTGAACGACAAACTCTAGCAGATCGAAGAGATAGAGAGACCTGCTCCCATTCAGTGGCATCCACACCATGTAGCCCCAACTGAGCAGCGTTTTTAAAGATAGGTGCGCCGAAGGACCAAGAATATATAGTTTGTGACAGGAAAGAAATGCCCCGATGTGCCAATCTGTGGGTGAGGCGGATTGAAGGTTTGGAATTCCTGTCGAATCCTTGCATGTTGATATCCCCAATTGGAATACGCCCTCCATCCCGGAACAACCATGTTAAACGATCAGCTGTGTGTCCTAGAACCTTCGTAAAACTGCCCCAGATGACCGAAAATGTCGCAGGCATATTGAACTCATGACAGAGTAGCTTATGAAGAGTGTCACCGTCCAGATATTTGTATATAATAATTGCAGACCAGATTCCAGTGCCATTTATGGCGCGCCAGAAAGACTTCATGAGAAGGGCGATGTTAAAAATTCTCGTGTCCAAGATTCCCCATCCGCCATGGGACTTTGGTCTGCATAGAGAATCAAGCCGGACGAGATGAAATTTGTGTGAATTGGTAGATCCGTTCCATAGAAATCGTGCAATGATTCTATTGATATCAGCAACAATATTTGAAGGGAGATAGAATAAATGGCCCCAATAAAATATAAAGATTTTCGGCAGATTTCAGGAATTGAATAATAAGAGATCAATTGGTATTTTAGCCCTGTAAAATATTATTTCTACAATTATCATTCAACATCTTTTGTTTTTATAGCATGAGCCTATATCTGGAGTGTAAAAACTCTGGTAAACTTGATAAATATATATTATTATTGATGATAGATGAAAAAGATGATTACAATGAGGGATCGCCTAGGCTTTAAATATAGCCTCAAGGTGTCCCTTGGCGAAGAGGCATGATCTTTGATCATGCCCTTCCACATTAATAACCTAAGATAACTAAATCTAATTAATAACTAATAAAATATACATAACATTGCCCCTCTCTTAAGATGCTTTGTCCTCAAAGCATACGTAATGATGAGGTGTTGTCAGGGCATAAACGCTTCAGACTCCCAAGATGCTTCTTCAATGGGCAAGTCCTTCCACTTGATTAAATATTCGGTAATAACACGAGAGCGCTGTGCCTTCTTATCACGAGTAGATAGGATACCCTCGGGCTCTAGAACGAGCTTGCCTTCATCATCCAAAATGGGAAGTGTCGTTTTTGGGGCAAATCGATGGTTACCCAATGCCTTTTTTAAAGCGGGACACATGGAAAACATTGTGAACATCGACCGTATCCCGGAAGGCTCAACCCATAAGTGACTTGACTGATCTTTTTTAATAATTTGATACGACACCATAAAACTTTGGAGCTAATTTATCTTTTCCGTTTTGTTTAAGGGACAACTCGCTTGTATGGTTGAAGCTTGACAAACACCCAGCTCTCCAACATCAAATGATCTCTCAAGTGTGATTACGCGTCAGCTTGTTGCTTTCATACGATTCACGTGCAACAATCAAATTTTCTTTTAGAATTTGGACGACCTTTTGGTGTTCTTCTAGTTGATTTTTTACTCATTTGGAAAAATTAGTTTGAACCGAAAGCAAAATATTTCCACTTCGGAGGCTCATATCCATATAGAGCTCTGGAACGGAGTCATTTTTGTCGATGTATGGTAAGTAGAATTATACCACCATTCGGCAAGATGCAACCATTGGACTCCCACTTATTTTGTTTCTCCATAGCATAACACCGTAGAGTAAGCTTCCAAACATTTATTAACAACCTCCGTTTGCCCATCTATTTGAGGGTGATAAGTCGAGCTCATATTGAGGTAGGTTCCAACATGGTTGAACAATTCCTTCCAAAAGTTTCCTTTAAATTTGGCATCCCTGCCACTAACAATAACCTTCGAAAGTCGTGTAGTTTATAAATATGTTTTGCGAATATCTCTCGCAATTTGCTTTCATGAGTCTGTTTTTTTAATAGCGATAAAGTGAGCATACTTAGTGAGTCTATCTACTACAACAAAGATCTTATCCTTTCCATCCGATACTAGTAATCCTTCAATAAAATCCATCGATATTTCTTCCCACTTCCGAGCCGGAATATTTAAGGGATGAAGTAAGCCGGTGTCATAATGTTTTTCAGCTTTTATTTCTTTGACACTTGTCACATTCCGCAACATATTTTTGAATATCGTGACTCATACCCTTCCGGGAAAAAATGATCGACGTGCATTGTAGTAGGTTTTGAAATATCCTACATGCCTGTATGACATGGAATCATGTGATTCCTTGAGTATTTTTGATATAAACTTGGATTTGGAATTTAGATAAATTCTCCCTTTGTACCATAAGATATCATTCTTCCATTCAAATTTTGAATTCTCGGGAGATTATTGATTATAGCCAACATTTACGGATCCTTGCGTACTCACTTCTAATCTCATTAAGCCATCTCGTGCACAACAATCGAAACCGTAAAGTAATGTCGATTCCTCATCTTTTTCGGACGGGGCATCCGCTACTACATTGTCTTTCCCTTTCTTGTGTAATATCTCCATGTCAAAAGCTGAAATCTTCTCGATCCATTTTTTGTTGTTCTTCGTAGAGTGTTTTTTGTCAAGGAGATACCGCAAGATCATTAAGATCGGTTTGGATGGAAAATTTACTTCCTAACGTATATTGTCTCCATTTGGCCAATGCATGCACTAATTGCGAGCATTTCCTTATCGTATGTGGACTTGAGATGTTCACGTTTATTTAGTTTTCCGCTTTCAAAGGCAATAGGGTGCCCTTCTTGCATTAATATCGCACCAATACCGCAAAGCGCAGGCATCACATTCAATAGATAAATGGTTTAGAAAAGTCGAGTTGCCAATACTCGGTGCATTAGTCATGACTTCCTTCAAATCTTCAAAACATTTCCCCTCGTTTCCTTATTCCATTGAAACAAATTTTTCTTTAAAAGATTTGTAAGAGGTGCAGATTCGATGCGCATAATCTTTAATAAATCTTCGATAATATCCCGTTAATCCTAAAAATCCTCCCGAGCTTGGATATGTTCACTCGGTTTATTCCATTCCCTTATAGCCTTAATCTTATAAGGGTCCACTTTTACTCCTTCATGGGATATTAGGTGTCCCGTGTATTCAACTTCTTCTTTTCCAAAGGTGCATTTGGATTTTTTTGCATAGAATTGATGGTCTTCTAGTAACGTGAGAATTTTTTTCCAAGTGTTGCAAATGCTCCCTCCAGGTTTTACTATAAATCAAAATATCATCAAAAAAATACTAGTACAAATTTCCTAAGATATGGACGAAATAACTCGTTCATAGTGGCTTGGAAACGTAGTCGGTGCATTTGTTAACCCAAAGGGCATTACTTTAAATTCATAATGACCTTCATGTGTTTGAAATGTAGTTTTTGGTATATCTTCCAATCTAATTCGGATCCGTAATAACCCGACCTTAAATCTAATTTAGAGAAATATTTTGCGCTATGGAGTTCATCCAACATTTCATCGATAAAGGGAATTGGGAACTTATTTTTTAATTGTTATCTTATTTAATCCTCTATAGTCAATGCATAGCCGAAATGATCCATCTTTTTTTCTTACCAATATAAATCGGGGCAGACATACGGACTCTTACTTTTTGAAATGACCCCACATTTTAAAAGGTCTTGGATTATCTTCTCAATTTCCATTTTATGGTGATGTGGGTAGCTGATAAGGCTTGATGTTAACAGTGGTCCGATCCCCGCCTTGACTTCTATTGTATGTTCGATTTCCATGAGGAGGCATCTTCATTGGTAGATCTTGAAATACCTTCTCATGCTTTTCTGAACTAGAGCTTGTACCTCTTGTGATTCTTCGTGGTTGACTTTTGTAGATAACATCTCTAAATGATGACATTCGACTATATAGGTCGGCGCTCCCTTTCGCATCATCTTCATCATTTGGGATGATGATACGATTTGATTTTTCTCAGGGGCTTGGAATCCAAATAACTTGTGCTTCCGCCCCTTCCCACTTAAAGCTTATAAACTCGCTCTCGATGGTTAGCCGAATAAGTACCCAAGGTTTGTAACCACCGAATTCCTAAAACCACGTCTACTCCTCCCGAGGGTACGACATAGAATGGAGATTCTAAACTAAAGTCTTTAATCGCAATTTGACTTTATGGCATTTTCCTACTGTTCAATCTTCTTACGATCGACCACCATTACCTTCATATTAGGCATGGGAAAAGTAAAGAGGTTGAGTCTTTTGGCCATGGTTGAATCTAGAAAATTGTGCGCGTCGCTTTGTGTCTCATGAGAACCATTACATTGTTTTTCTTAATATGTCCCCTTAATTTTAGTGTCTACATGGTTGTGATATACTGTCATGGTTGATAATGACACTTGCGGAGTGTCGTCATCATCTACTTCGGGAAGAATTCTAGGTATCTTCTATCCCTTCTATGTCCGAATCATCATTGTTAGAATCATTAGTTGCTTCTACAGCTATACTGATTTTTTTCTTTCCCATTAGCACATATCCGTGCTTAGGGGTCCCATTTTTTTGCCACAACGTTTGCATTTACCTTCCCTCATTCTTTGTGTTTCCAAGTTAGATTTGTCTCCTTCGCGAAGGCGTGGTGGAACATATTTCATGTTATCTTTCTTTTGTAGATTGAGGAAACCGTCGCCTTGAATATACTTTTTCTCGGGTTTCGATATCCTTTCAAATTTCTTTTTCAATGACTTTTGCTTTTTGCCTTGCTACTTCTACGACATAATTTCATGTAGTTCAAGCTCTTCTTGTATGTGGATTTTAAGACCCGAGATGTAAGACTCGGATTTGACGAGATTCCGACAATCCGGTACTCGTGTTGCCAAGGTCTCCCATTCTCGAGTGTACTCATCCACATCTCCTTTTGCGTAATTTGATAAAGGTTGAAAAAAAACTTTTTCTTCTTTTATGCCTTGAAACCTTTTGAAGAACGCATCCTTAAATTTCCTCCAACTGATAGCGAGCGTTGTTTTTTTTCCACCACATATACCAATTATATGCTTCTCCTTCCATTTTCATGGAAGCATGCTTAATTTTTTTCGTCATCACTAGTAATGTCATAAATCTCAAAATATTCTTCTGCTTTTATTAAGCCATGCAACGCTATTTTTTTCATTACCATCAAATTTGGGTAGGTCGATCTTGGCTTTGCGCTCGATATGCTAATGGTGGAACAAGAAGGGGGATATTGATTAGCGAATGCGTTCGGGTGAGTTGCTTATTTTGAAAATCGCATTACTATCTTCTTGATGATGTGGGGAATCGGTTTTTTTCCTCGATGCTCTTCCGAGTTCCCCTGAATCGCGGAATTGTTTTGTTGATTTTGTTCCTTGTTAGGAGATATTGGGGGATTGTGTCAGTCTCGACTTAATTTATCTAGCTTATCATTTTAGCTTATTGAAGAGTTCGGTTTCGCTTTCTCGCGTGGCCTCGTGATGATTTAGCCACATTTGTCTTTCTATTCGATTTGTTGTATCATGAACCTTTTTGATGTCGTTGGAATGCCCTCGCAATCGTACTCTTCAAGATCGACTAATCTTTTTTTCCCGAATTCTTCGGAATTATTAGTGATCCGTTTCTCGAGATCCACCAATTTTTTCTAGAATGTCGACCCATTGACATTGACGACGACATCGAACGCGTATGAGTGTGTGGGAATATTTTTTTCGCGCTTTCTCTTTTTCCCCCTCTTTTTTTTAAATTAATTAATTAATTAATTAATAAATTTTTTTTTTAACTATATAATTATTATATATATATAATTTTTAATTAAAAATTATATAATATATATAATTTAATTATATAATTATTATATATATATATATATAATTATTAAATGAAAATTATAATATATATAAATGAATTATATAATTATAATATATATATATATATATATATATATATATATATATATATATATATATATATATATATATATATATATATATATATATATATATATATCAATTTGAACTATATATTATATATTTTATATAATTAAAAAAAATTGTTCCGTGACAAATGTGCCCGTTCCGTTTGCAAACGACACACTGTTTTCTTATGATTTAAATAAATCAATTTTTTTTTAATATATCGATGAGTTGAAATGACACACCCGTTTCCCGAATTACCAAACGTATTTTATTTGTCGCACTCGTAGTGGGCCACGACACGTAAACTGTTTAACGATTTACCAAATGGTTGACTCGTAGGTGGCGTTACGATTTTTTACGATTGCACTGTCATTACTGACTGTGTGGACCGTCTCGTCGTTTTTTGAACTCACGGTTGGGACAGCAGCAGAATGGGTAGGGCAGACAGGTGGGGGCGGCTGTAAAGTCGTGGTCGGGTTTAGCAGGCAAGAAGGCGGGGTATGGTGGCTTTTGATTCGATATTCTTCGACTATTTTTCTTGCTCTGTCTTCAATGTCTAAATGCAAGAAAACCAAGTCAACTATATATATATATATATATATATATATATATATATATATATATATATATATATATATATATATGTTTTATGGTTATCACCGTCAAACAAATCCGAGCTCTGCTCGTAACCGAATGCTCCACCGAAAACCTTGAACACGTCCACCGAGAGAATGATATCCCCGATTTTTCCGGATATGAATTATTTCTTATATTATCAATTTTTGTTGTTGTTTTCGCATCGTTGGCGTTTTCAATTGCGAACTTTAAAATTTAAAAAAATGGCTGACGAAATGCTTCGAATTTTCCTTCGAAATTTTTTAACCCGATGATCACACAGATCCGTGAAGAGTGATGGCTCCGATACCAATGGAGTGTAAAAACTCGGTAAACTTGATAAATATATATTATTATTGATGATAGATGAAAAAGATGATTACAATGAGGGATCGCCTAGGCTTTAAATATAGCCTCAAGGTGTCCCTTGGCGAAGAGGCATGATCTTTGATCATGCCCTTCCACATTAATAACCTAAGATAACTAAATCTAATTAATAACTAATAAAATATACATAACAATATCTCTATGACTATTGTGGCTTATTGTTCACTTAAAACTATTAACAATAGTATGACAACAACTTTTACATACTGATTATTTGTAATTATACTATGGAAAAATTTAGTTCTGTAATTTGCTCAAATTTTAAATGTATTATCACAAAATTTAACCTTAAAGCTATATAATATAAATAAATAAAATATAGACCATTAGTGGATATATCCACATGTGCTAAAAAGATTGACCCTAGACGTTACAATGGCTTTATCCATGTGTGCCTCTAAATCAATGATTTTCAAAAGTTCAAATCACAAAAGATATAATAATGATCTTTTGCAAAGAGATTATTTGTATAATTTTTTTTGAAGTAATATTTAAATGATGTTTAAAATAATAATAATAATAATAATAATTTATTTATTTATTTATTTATTTTTGCTTGTATGAGTTGTTTCGGCCTATTGCGACAGTGAGCTTGCTGGCTGCGAAGACCCCGAGAGTCTGGTGCAAGGTCTTCTCCCAGTTGCCATGGAGGATCTGGGTCCGCCCCAGGCTCCTCTGCCTCTTCCGCTGCCTATCGCCGATGAAGCCTTCAAATCGCTGCTGGCTTCGCTCCCGAAGAAGAAAAAACAAAAGCTGCTAAATTTGTGAAAAAACTTGATGACATCCCAGATATTTCTCTGCCTCCAGAGGGGCCGATCCAGGTGGCCCTATCTCTGGCAGATCATGCTCTTGTAGGATAGTTTACGGGCCTTTGGCCCTCTCCTAAATCAACAGAGACCTGGGTCGTGAAAAATTGGGTTCCTTTGATCAAGAACAGTGTTACCTCTTACTTTTTGGGCAGGGGCTACTTTCTGTTTGAATTCAACTCAAAAGAGGATAAAGATCTAATATTTTGGAATGGCCCTTATTTCATGGGCCCTTAGGGGCTGTATCTCAACAAGTGGACGTCGGACTTCCACCCAGTAGTAGATGTCCCGATGGCTGTACTGCGCTTGTAAAGGTCGCTTAACCCGATGGGCTGCACCGTTGAACTGGATTCGTTGAAACACATAAGCAATGCTCTGGGAAAATTTATTGATCGAACAAATAACAAAGATTAATATGATTGTGCCCGAATATGTGTTGAGGTCGATCTAGAGGTGGGTCTGTTGGAGGCAATAAAAATCAATTTTGGAAGTTGGTCCCATGTGCAAAAGCTTGACTATGAGCAACTTCCCTTCAAATGTCGAAATGTCACGAATATGGGAATTTTGTTAGAGGTTGTCCAAGTAGTGGAGAGGCGAAGAAATGAAAAGAGGAGGGCTGGAACCAAGTTAAGCGGTCAAAGACTTCCAATAAAAACCTAAAAGTTGTTGGGGCTCAAAAAGGCAAAGGTTCTCGACTCTTACTTGACTCAAGCAAAACCCTATACCTAAAGGGCAAGAAAATAAATTTGGGCCTCTCAGTTCAGCTTCAGGAGAGGTCCAGGAGATCGAGATGCAAAAGAAAGGGACTCCGGACAAAGGGACACCCTCAGGCTCGAAACAGGGTGAAAGCGCTTTATAAAGATCAAAAGAAAAACATGCAGAAGCTGAAGATGAGGAACAAGACTTAGAGGAATTTGAGGAGGAAGGATAAATAGGGGAATCAAAAATCTCAGCTAGAAGATCGAAAAGAGGTCAAATGCCTGCCCGAGAAAAGAGAGAAAAAGAAACATACAACGATAAACTTCAAGGCAGTCAACCAACCCTTGAGAAACTATTGGCAAAAACACCCAAGATGACAAGAAATCAGACACAGGGCTCCAAGGGAGCTCACCACACTCAGAAAAGTAAGTGATGAAGGTAGTCTCTTGGAACTACAAAGGTTTGGTAAGTAAAGTGAAAGAAGAAGCCATGAGAAGCATGCTTCGGATAGAAACCCCAGACATTCTTCTAATCCAGGAAACAAAAATGGAGGACAAAGTCTTCATCCAAACAAGTAAGAAATTTTGGAATTAAGGTGGAGGATAGGCCGTCTCTGCTCGAGGAGCTTCGGGCGGACCAGGCACTCTATGGAACATAAGCAAATACTCGCTGGTCATTGAGATCCTAAACACTCACTGGCTGTATTTGAAACTCCAAATGATATTGAAACAAAGGAGGTAATTAGCCTTTTCAACGTATATGTCCCAGTTAATGCAAGAGAGAAGAAGTCCTGCTGGGATTCTATTAGAAATTTGGTAGAAATAGAGAACTTGGAAAACATCATCATAGCTGGAGATCTTAACCTCACCTTGCTTATGGCTGAGAAGCGCGGAGGCAGTATAGTGAGAGATCCGGCAAGGGAATGGGTAGAGGACCTCATGCAAGACTGGGATCTACTCAACATCAAACCCTTAAAAGGTAAGTTCACTTGGTCAAATAAAAGAGTTGGTCCAGGTCATATTGCTACTAGATTAGAAAGATTTCTTGTTCAAAGTTCTTTTTTGCTTATAGGACTAGAGACTATAATGCAAATTCTCCCTTGAAGTTCTCATATCATAAGCCAATCATGCTTGAGTTGTTGACCCAAAAGGACCTTGGTCCTATTCCATTTAGATTTAGTCCTCTATGGATTAAAAACCCAGAATTCAAGGAAAGAGTCAAGGAAAGTTGGATTTGCCCTGTAAATGGATTGCCTTTCTTTGTTTGGGAGGAAAAGCTCAGAAGATTGAAAGCTGCGTTAAAAAGTTGGGTCAAAACCCTCCCCAATCCAGTAGTAGAAAGGAAACATGCTCAAGCCAGTCTTGAGACCCATCATCAACAAATGGAAGATGCAACCATTTCTAAGGAAGCTCTTGACAGGGAGGCCGAATTACAACATAAGTTTCATAAGGCTTGTTTGGCGGAGGAAGTGTTTTGGAGGCAAAAATCTCGCAGTATTTGGCTTAAGGCGGGAGATAGAAATACATTCTTCTTCCACAATCAAGCCCAAGCGAGAAGAAGCTTTAATTCCATTTCAGAAAGAAATCAAGGAGGAGTCCTCTACCCACAAGGATTTCATGAGCATTAAAAGGGCAACCTTCAGCCATTTTAAAAACATGTACAATGAAGAAGGTGTGGGGAATCAAAGTTCTAAATTCTTGGATGTGATTCCCACAGAGATTACCTCCAAGATGAATCAGTCCCTGGAGGCAAAGGTCTCTAAAGATGAAATAAAGGTTGCCCTCTTTGATATGGATCCCGAAAAAACCCACGGACTAGATGGATTCACAACAAGATTTCTTCAATAATGTTGGCTTATAGTGGAAAAGGATCTGCACAAAATGATACTGAAATCTCAATCTTGCCAGAAAATTGGGGGTAGCACAAACTTTGCCTTCCTCGCCCTCATTCCGAAGGAAAAGGGAGCCAATGTTTTTAATAGATTTAGGCCTATTTCATTATGCAACATTGGTTACAAAATTATAACCAAGGTGATAGCCAACAAGTTGAAAGGTATCCTTCCTAAAATTATTCCGAAAAACCAAGGTGGCTTTGTGCATGGAAGGCAGATTGTTGATAATTTCATTCTTGTGCAAGAGGCGATCCATTCAAGCATTCAGTGAAAAGAAAAAGGAATGGTTGTTAAACTTGATCTAGCTAATTCTTTTGATCGAGTTAGGCACAACTTTCTTCTTGGGGTTTTGCACAAGTTTGGATTTGGGATTGAATTCATTAACTGGATCCGTGCTTGTATCACTGAGCCTTGGATAGCCCCATTAGTGAATGGGCGAGATGCGGGCTTCTTCAAAGCTACAAGAGGTCTTCGACAGGGATGCCCTCTCTCTCCCCTCCTTTTTTTTCTCCAAGCATATGTGTTAAGTTTTTACTTGAACAAGAAGCTGCTTGATCAAGAAATTTTGGGTCTTAATATAGCAAAAGGTGTTAAAAATATTAACCATGCTTTGTTTGCTGACAATACTTTGTTACTAGGCGCAACCTCTCTGCTTTTCGCCTCCAAATTTAAAGAAGTGTTGGATGACTATTTTGATGCCACGGGCAGCAAATTAAACAAAGGGAAGTGCCATAACTATTGTTGGAACATTTTAACCCGCATTCTAAGTGCTATTTTTAGATTCCTGGATTTTGTAGGCTATGTTAATTGGACTTCTTTCAAGTACCTGGGCCTTCCTATTTTTCAAAAATCCACCTTCAGTAGAGATTGGCTCCCTCTGATCGATAAATTCAAACTTAGAATCCGGTGCATGGGGGATTCTCTTGGCTTAACATTGCTGGTAAGACAGTGTTGATCAAAGCAATCCTCAGCAGTCTTCCTATTTTCCAATTCTTAGTTTTGTTGGCTCCTATCTGCATCCTCAAAAATATGGAGGAGCTCATTCGAAGATTTTTCTGGAAAGGAAGCAAACAAAACGAAAATAGAATCCCTCTTTTCAGCTGGGAAAATGTTACCAAACCTCTAATGGAAGGTGGTCTGAATTTTAAATTGCTCCGATCTCAAAATATTGCGATGAGAGCCAAAATTGTATGGAGAATAATGACTCCCAAGATAGGTTGGGCACATAAAGCGTTATTCATCCAGGTGGATATCGGTGGCCTCCCACCTATTCCATTTGGACCTGCAGCATCAATTCTTTCAGTTTTCAGCTTCAGCATAGCTTACTATTTATAGCAGGTTTTCGGTTCCTGCACACCTAGAGCCGTTTTGGGGACTTAATGATCCAGGTGGATATTGGTGACCACCCACAGAGTCCATTTGAACCCCCACCATCAGTTATTTCATTTTGTAAGTTTCAGCACAACTTACTACTTTTACTTCGATTTTTAGGGTCTTAAACTTAGGAGCCGTTTTGAGGCCCATGTTTCTCATTCAAAATTTGTACTCCTCGGACAGATCTTTCTAACGATCTATTGAGCGCATCAAACGGAGATCGGATGCCAAAGTTACGTCCCCAGGAAGTTGAACCACCAATTTACCCAAACGGGCACCCACAGTTTTGGCGCTTCATCTCCTACGATTAGGGTTTTGGACATTTCGGATTCTACATTGTTTCTCAACAATAAATAGGCCCTCGAGCCTCATTGTAAGACGATTCAGGGACTAGTAGCTACACATCTCTTCGCGAGAGATAAGAGCTACCGGTGGCCTAGCTCGATTGTTCCCATCATGTACATTGTAACACGATTCGGCGTAGCTATACATCTCTTCTCGGGGATCTGTTTGCCGGTACCTAGCTCATCTATTTCAGCCATATGCATGTGAGCTGCGAGCCTCAGTAGCAGCTTGAGTTTAGAGGCTGCTTTTCTTTTGCTACACCTCTTCTCAGATATCTTGTACCGATTACTGCCCTAGCTTGTTTCCATTATGTTTGCAAGCTTATTTCAGTCACTCGTTTATTAATAAATTGAAGCATTATTTCCGCTGCATCTCTGTATCTATGGTTACTCTGTATGTATTGTTGCGTTCCTGCATAAAATATGGATCAGTGGTATCAGAGTGAGTCTACTCTTTCTCTGTTTTTCTCTTCATGTCCCCAACGCGGCCAGGGTATAAGGAGTTCAACCTCGCAACCTCGACAACGCCCCATGGCGGAAGGAAAGAAAGACGAGGGAGCGGGAGATCCTATCAAAATCTCGCTCAAGGATGCCCTCGAGAAACAAAGGAACGCGATGGAATTTTTTTTTTAGAGATCCTTGATAGGCGCTCCTTGGGTGGCACATCTGCGTCCCCGGCACGTGCGCAGCGGTCAGCGACATCCTGGACAAAATCTGTGCCAGTCTGTTGCAAATCCCCCCGATGGAGGACTTTAACGCAATGGAGACCATTGCTTCCTAAGGAGGAGGAATGATCCGGTGGATATGCAGTGGCCTCCACCTATTCCATTTGGACCCATAACATCGATTCTTTCGGTTTTTCAGCTTCAGCACAACTTACTATTTATAGCAGGTTTTCGGGTCCTGCACACCCGGAGCCGTTTTGCGGCATTAATAATCTAGGTGGATATTGGTGGCCACCCATCGAGTCCATTTGAATCCCCATCATCAGTTATTTCAGTATGTAAGTTTCGGCACAACTTACTATTTTTAGCAGTTTTTCGGGTCTTAAACTTTCGGAGCTGTTTTGAGGCCCTAAACGACGTTTTTAGAGGAAAACGAGAGAGCAACATTTGTCCATGACTCACAAATGCATGGATCTTTCTGACAAAACAGCCAGGCGCATCAAACGGAGATCGGATGCCAAAGTTACGTCCTAGGGAGAAGTTGAACCACCAATTTACCCAAACGGGGCCCATAGTTTTGGCGCTTCATCTCCTACGATTAGGGTTTTGGACGTTTCAGATTCTACATTGTTTCTCAACAATAAATAGGCCCTTGAGCCTCATTGTAAGACAGTTCAGGGGGCTGGGAGCCGACACATCTCTTCTCAGAGATAAGCGTGACCAGTGCCCTAGCTCGCCACATCTCTATCATGTCTGCATTGTAACATAGTTCAGGGGATGGTAGCAGCCACATCTCTTCTCAGGGATACGCTGCCAGTACCCTAGTTAGTTCTATTTCCATTATGTCTGTAATAGGCCTGCAAGCCTCAATGTAACACAGTTTAGAGGCCTGCGTACGCTACATCTCTTCTCAGAGATACACTACCAGCGCCCTAGCTTGTTTCCATTATGTTTGTAAGCTTATTGCAGTCATTCTTTTGTTAATAAAATGAAGCATTATTTCCACTGCATCTCTGTATCTATGGTTATATCTGTATTCTGTTGCGTTCCTACATAAATCCGGATCAGTTATGGCGTAAATAATTTAAAGGTCAGAGGAAACGTTGTTTAGACAACCCCCTCCCTATCTTAGGCACACAATTGATCAAACTCTGTGCACTGGCCATCCTACTGATTCAATCTCAAGAATATTGGATACTTAGTAATGGTAAGTTAATTGATATCTAGCAAGACAACATTATGCGCAAACCGCCTATGGCAGATGTTCCCACACTGCGTCCACCGTGCATTTGGATGACAAACACAGGCTTATCCTCTCTATGGGACATCTCTCGCTAGGATGAATGTCGTTGGTCAGGTTGGAAGGATATTCAGGTCCCTGTGGAGTTGAAGACAAAATTTGACTCTTTGCTCACCCACCTCCATGGCATGGCACCGTTGCATGAAAGGCTGCTGGACAAGCGTGGCTGAGGCCAATCCGACACTTACTCTATTGCCCTGGGCTATGCAAAACATTTGGAGATGCCCCATGTTCCTCTAAACCCAGCGATCTGGAAGGGGTTATGGAGCCTCAAACCCATTCCTAAAATTGATTTCTTTTGCTGACTTATGTGTCATAACAGGAATTTGACAGATGACAGATTAAAAAAGAGAGTTTTCAAAGGTCCCTCAAGATGTCGGATGTGTTGTGAAAACGAAGAGAATGTTTGGCATATTATGCTGGAATGTAAATTTGTTGCAGAGGTTTGGCATGATGCTCTAGTTCCTTGGGGAAATAGCTTCGTTCTTTCGAGCTCCATACCTGATCTATTTGCTAATTGGCTTCATAAATACCCTGGGGGGCTCCCTAAGAACAACAGTTTCAAAGCATTGTGGCTCTCTCTTCCAAAGATAATCTGTTGGCAAATCTGACTTGAAAGGAATAGCAGAATTTTCAGAGACAAAGAGAAGATTGCAAAAATTGTCATAGTTAAGATTAAAAGTCAATTGAAAGAAAGCTTGGGTGGGCACCTCGAAGCAACCAATTTAAGCCAGAAGGATATGGAATGGGGTAACATGATGGGCCTTAAATTCTCTGTGGAAAAAAGGAAAAATAAGATAAGTGAAGATTGGAAAATCAGACTCAATGAGAAAGAATTTTCAGAATGGATTATTAAACAAGCCACACACTCCTTGTTCTTTGATGGGGTTGCCAAAGGAAATCCCGGGAAAGTTGGTGCAGGGGGGGTTATTAAGAATCTGGAGGGCATAATTGAACATAGTTTTGCCTGGGGTTGGGTCATTCCACAAGCATTCAAGCTGAAGCACTTGCTCTTCTCCAAGGCCTCATGCAAGTAAAAAAAATTGGCATCAAAGAGGTAATCGTGATAGGTGACTCTCAATTCATAATAAAAGCTATCATGGATAATTCTATTCCTAAAGATCTCAGATTTTCTAGATTGGTGAAGAGAATCAAATCAATGTCAAAAACACTCCAAAGGGTGAAATTCTTCCATGTTCTACGGGAGAATAATAAGGACGCAGATATAGAAGCCAACAAAGCAACTCTTCTTTCTGCTGGCACTCTTTCAAGTGACAGGGAAGGTGAATGGGCTCCTATTCCTTAATTTATAGTCTCATGTTTTACTGCATTTTATTACAGCAGTTTGTTTGTATCCACAAGTTAGGGAAAATTTCAGAGATTGAAGCGATAGCTAGTTGTAAGAAGTATCGACATATTAATTCTCGAGCCATAGATATCATGACAGGCGAGGAAAATTGGAAATTTCCCCCAAATTTTGTAATCTGTTTCGAGACATTCATGCCAAAGATCTAATACAAACCCATAATCATTCTTGTAAAAAAAATAAAAAAATTTGTTTTTTAAATTATATATTCAACTTAAATAAAAATAAAAATATATTAATCATATATTTATTTTATAAATTAGACTTTTTATAACGAAAATCTTAACTCTATTTCATATATATATATAAACATTACAATTAAAAAAATAATATAACTTTTATATTTTATTATAAATATATTAATTTAGTTTAATAATAAAATTAATATAATAATAATTGATTAAAAAAATAATATAACTTTTATATTTATTATAAATATATTAATTTAACTTTTATATATATTATAAATATATTAATTTAGTTTAATAATAAAATTAATATAATAATAATTGATTAAAATAAAAACTATTTATTGTTAAATATTTAATTTAATTTATTTTTTTAATATTTATACAATTTCATATTAAAAGATTCTAACTAAAGTCTCATATCTAAATTAAGAATATTTTATATACTCATAGTGAATCTAATTAATATGGTATTGCTTTTGTTTTAAGTTCTAACACACAAGTTTCTTCTTTTAATATATTTTCCACATCCATACTTACTCTGAGAGAGTGTGCAAATAAAATTTGTATCCTTATTTGCAGACTAATAATAGGCTTAAGTCTCATGTAATTGTTTAGTTTGTTTGTTTTTTGGTTTTTTTTAATCTCTAGTATCTAGAATTGTTATTTAAAGATTAAGACTTATATATTTTTTTCTATTATTTGAGAAGTATATTTAAAAATTAAGAAGTATGTTTTTTCCATTATTTAATGAATGAATGCAACATGTTACACACAACACCCATAGTTAATGAAATTTTATACTTATATAGATATGTATAATCAGATTATAAATATTTAATTTTTTAAGAATTTTTTTCCTTTTAATCTCCCTATTACATAATTTATTAGTGCAAAAAAAAGGTTGAGCGTGACCCCTACCTTTTTTAGACCACTAACAAGTATTTGTTTTTTTGTTATTTTTGTTATTTTTTTATTTTAACCTATTCCTATTCTACCAATAGGGTAGTGATATCCTTTAGTTTTCTAAAAAGTTTTCCATCCTCCATTAATTATTTTTATTATAAGTCAAGTTAAATATATTGGAAATTGGGAGGTTTTTCATCTTCTTTATCAAATATCTTCTGCATATGCGTCTATATGAAAGTTGTATATATAAGGAAGATATGCACATATATGGAAGTTGCACATATATGGAAGATATGCACATACATATAAGTTGTGTATATACGAAGGATGCGTATATACAGAGGTTGAAGTTGTGCACAACCTCTATATATGAGCATATATGGAGATTGTGCATATACGGTAGATGCACATATACATAATCTGCGCATATGGAAGCTGCACATATCTTCCATATATGCACAAATTTCGTATATGTGCGTATACCGTAGATGCACATATACAGAACCCGCGCATATGGAAGCTGCACATATCTTCCATATATGCACAACTTTTGTATATGCGCAACTTCCATGTATGACCATATCTTCTGTATATGTGCAACTTCTGTATATGCACATATATTCTGTAAATGCACAAAGAAATATATGTGCAATTTTCGTATATGCGCACATATTCCATATATGCACAACAAAATATATGTGCAATTTCTGTATATGTACATATATATAATTTTTGCACAACTTTCGTAATATACATATATGGCAATCTTCATATATACACAACTTTTGTATATGCACATATCTTACGTATATGCGCTTATCCTCCGTATATATGCATCTACCGTATATAGGCAACTTCCAGACGTGGGCATATATGGAATATATGTGCATATATCGAAGAAGCACATATACAAAAGATATACATATATACATAAGTTGTCATAAACGAAAAATGTGCATATACGGAAGTCACACAACTTATATATATGCACATATTTTGTATCACACATCTTTCGTATATGCTTAACTTCCATATATGCACATACCTTTCATATATGCACAACTTTCGCATATGTGCATATACGAAATTTGCGTGTATATACTAAAGTTGTGCATATATAGAGACTACATATATATGGAGGTTGAAGTTGTGCACGACTTATGTATATACATTGCTTCTGTATATGCACACATACGAAAGTTTTGCATATATGGTAAATGCACATATACAAAATCTACGCATGTGTGGAAGATGTGCATATATATAATTTATGTTAAATTTCAGCCACTGTATATGCACAACTTTTGTATATGCACATATCTTTCGTATATACGCAACTTTTGTATATGTGCATATATTTTGTATATGCACATATCTTCCCTATATGTGCAACTTCCTTAAAATGTGCCTTTAACTCGTTCTATAAAAAATTCAAAACTTGCACTACATAAAAATAATTAATAGACTCATTCTGTATTTGAATATACTAGGTTTGACCTACACTCTTTTCACATTCATTTCCCATGTTAGAAATTTATTATTTAAAGCCATCCGAAGAGTGATGCTTATCTTTGAAGGTGCACTAATCTTCCAGATGAGACTCCACAAACTCTATTTGGATCTAATAATTTGAGATTCTTGATTGAATTTATATCCCAATTTGTTTGTAAATTCCATGGGTTGAAGATTCTTTTACCAACAAGGAAATCTAACTCATCATCTTGTAAGTGAATATAATTGGCCACCAAAAGGCTAACACCATTAAAGAAATTTTAAGGTCTAAAATGGGCCTCAAAACAAAAAATGTACAACCAAAATCAAATTGATAAGAACCAATAGGATTCAAGATGATGATGTCAACCAATAGGATATAAATTGTGCATATACGAAGGGTGTGTAACTTCTGTATATGAGCATATATGGAAATTGTGCATATATGGTAGATGCACATATATAGAACCCACGCATAAACAAAAGTTGCATATCTTCTATATATGCACAACTTCCGTATGTGTGCATATCTTTCGTATATGCACAACTTCCATATATGAGCATATTTTTTGTATATGTGCAACTTACGTATATGCACAACAAAATAAATGTGCAACTTTTGTATATACACATATACAGAAGCTTTGTGCAACTTCCATAATATGCATATACAACACTCTCCATATATACACGACTTATGTGTATGCGAATATATTTTGTATATGTGCATATCTTACGTATATGTGCATCTACAATATATGCACAACTTCTAGACATGCTCAAAGATGGAAGATATGAACATATATGGAAAAAGTGCATATATGGAAGATATGTGTATATACAGAAAACATTTGCATATACAAAAGTCACAAAAATTCTATATATGCACATCTTCTGTATCACATATATGTCGTATATGTACAACTTCCATATATAACATAGTTATCGATCAAATGGGAACTATTACCTCAAAACGAGAACTCTAACAAAAAAACATCAAAAAACCATGAAAAAACAACCCGAAAACGAAAAGTTGTATTCTGGAATGACCTTTTTTTTTGAATTTAATTAATTAATTAATTTATTTTTTCGGGGTAAATTTTCAACAATTTTTATTTTTATTTATTTATTTATATTTTTATTTTTTAACTAAAACGGGT
This sequence comes from Pinus albicaulis, assembly GCA_034641835.2. Taxonomy (NCBI): domain Eukaryota; kingdom Viridiplantae; phylum Streptophyta; class Pinopsida; order Pinales; family Pinaceae; genus Pinus; species Pinus albicaulis. The sequence continues at coordinate 673,508,730 of CM076576.1, read as the reverse complement.
ATGGATTTTTATTAATAGGGAACTCCAATTAGCCGCAGCCTTACAACCTTCAGTACAAGACTTCTACATTTTCCTATTACATACTATTGTCTTTTTCAAGGAATATAAATTTTTACTAGATCTCCGTCATTTATACTGAGGTCTCTTTGGGCCAAGAGACAAACTTTGTTGGCATATTTGTCTACTTCTTTGTTTGATTCTCTAAGGATATGATAACATTTGAAGGAGGTGAAATCTTGTAGGATATATCTCAGCCTTTGCAGGTTCTTGTTTAAGCCAACGTCATTAAACTGACCTTTCGAATGTATCAATTTTCAACATTTTTAAAAAATGCAAGTAAAAGCCAATTTTTTTTTGGTGCAAAAAACACCCTGAAAATGAAAAATTGTATAGTGGAATAACTTGGTAATAACTTGGTGTTTTTTTTTTTTTTTTTGGAGTAAATTTTCGACATTTTTAAAAATAGAAGTAAAAGCCAATTTTTTTTTTTTTTTTTTTGTGCAAAAACCATAAGAAAACGAAAAGTGTTGAAACAAAAATTTTAGAATAATAAAAAATTATATTAAAAAAAAAAGAAAAAAAACATTTTAAAATAATTGCAAAAAAAAATCATTATATTTTTTTAAATTAAAAAATTAAAAAAACCTAAAATCTAAGAAATAAAAATTAAAAAATAAAAAACATTTTAAAAATTAAAATTAAAAAATATATTTAAAAAAAAAAAATTTAAATTAAAAAAAAATATAAATTTAAAAATAAATTTTAAAAAATAAAATAAAAATAAAATATACAATTTGAATTTAAAAAATAAATATAAAATGTTTATTAAATTAAAAACAAAAAAATTAAATTTTAAAATAAAAAATTAAATTTTAATAAATTTGAAAATTTAAATAAAAAAATTTAAAAATAAAAAATAAAAACATTATTTAGATCAAAATAAAGAAATTAAAAATAATTAAAATGAAAAAAGAAAATACAATAAAAATATTAAATTATTATTATTATTATTTTTTAAATTAAAAAAACAAATAATTTTAAAAAAAATTCAATTTAAACTATAAAAAATAAAATATGTATATTACATTTTATTAAATTTCAAAAATAATTAAATATTAAGATAACAAATTAAATTTAAAAACAAAAATATTAAATTTAAATAAATAAATAAATAAATAAATAAATTTTGAAAAAAATAAAAAATAAAAAATAAAAAAACAAAAAAACACGGTTAAAATGAAAATTTAAAAATATTTAAAAATCAATTAAAGATGAAAAAAATAAATAAATAAAAAATATTAAATTAAATAAAATTAAAAGACAAATTAATTAAAAAAAACTCAATTTAAAATACAAAAGTTTAATTTAAATAAAAAATATTATATTTTATGTAATTAAAACAATAAAAAAATTAAAAATAAACAAACTTTTAAAAATAAATATTAAATTTAAATAAATTATTTTTTTGGTAAATGTATTGAATTTGATTAAATTAAATTAAAAAACATAATAAAAAAATTTAATAATAATAATAAAAAATGAAATAAAACACAAAAAAAATCAATTCAAATAAAAACACAAATACAAAATTTAATAAAAAAATATAAAAGAATTAAAAACAAAAAAAATGATTAAATTTAATTAAAAAAATAGAATTAATTTTTTTTTTTTTTTTTTTAAATAACAAAGAGCGGTGCCGCTTAAGTGGTGGCGGAGGCTGGCCACTAGGTGGGCGGGGAGGCTGCAATTAGCCCCCTGCTCGCCGAGCGGCCGACCTCCGCCACCACCTATGTAGCGCCACTCATTGTGATTTCAATTTATTTATTTTTTTGTTTTTTTAAATTTAATTTTTATTTTTCATTTTTAAATTTAATATATATATATATATATATATATATATTTATATATATATATATATATATATATTTTAATTTAATAAAATTCAAATTTTTTGTTTTTTTTGTTTTTTAATTATATATATATATATAATTTTTTAATTAATTGATTTTTTTTAAAAATATTTTTGGTTAAATTTTTTAAATTTTAAATTTATTTGTTAAATTTATTAAATTTTTTTTTTAAAACTTTTGTTCGTTTTATTTATTTATTTATTTTTTCATTTTTAACTTTTTAAAATGGTTTAATTTAAAAATAAAAAAAATTATATATATATATATATATATATATATATATATATATATATATATATATATATGTTTTTTAATTATTATTTATTTATTTTTTTCTTTTCATTTTTTGTTTTTTAATCTTATTTTTTTTATTTTTATTTTCTTTTCTCTTTTTAATTTTTATTTATTTATTTATTTCTTTTAAAATTTTTAGTTATATATATATATATATACATTTTTTTTTTTAAATTAAAATTTTTAAAATTAAATTATTTTTTACTTTTGCATTTTAATTTAAATTATTTTAAAATTTTCTATTTAATTTTTTTTTTTTAATTATATGATTTTTTTTAATAACTTAGAAAAAATTGTTTTTGATGTTTATTTTTATTTTTATTTTATTTTTTCGAAATTTTTTGTTTGTTTATTTATTTATTTTAAATTTTTTATTTTTACAAGTTGATTTTGTTTTTTACATTTTTATTGGTTTTTTTATTTGAGTTTTGTTTGTCATATTTTTCTTATTTTATTTTTATGTTTTATTACCAATATGAAAATCACCGCTCTAAAAAAAATGGTTGATACTGCATTAATACGTTTCAAAATTAGCATGAAAATCACTAACATTTTAAAACAAATATTCACACTTCATAAATAAAAAAATTAAAGTGTCAAAAATATGCACACAAAAAAAACGAGTGATTCTGCATCACTACTTTTCAAAATCGGGTGTTTTTTTTGCTACTTCAAAAAAGTAGGTACCAGTTCAGTTACCTATTTGATCGGTAACTATGTTATATGCGCATATATTTCGTATATGCACATTTTTCGTATATGTGCATATACATAAGTTGCGCATATACAAAAGATATGCTTATATACGAAAGTTGTGCATATATGGATGCTATATATATATGGAGGTTGAAGTTGTGCACCACTTATGTATATACATAGCTTCCATATATGCACATAAATGGAAGTTACACATATATAAAATCTACGCATATATGGAATATTCACATATACATAAATTATGTTAAATTTCAGCCACTATATATGCACAACTTTCGTATATGCGCATATATTTCGTATATATGAAACTTTTGTATATTAGCATATCTTCCATATATGCACAACTTCCTTATATGCACATATACAAAAGTTTCTCATATACATAAGAAGTGTGTAACTTCCATAATATGCATATACAACAACGTCCATATATGCAGAACTTCCTATATCCGCACATCTTTTCTATATGCACAAATTCTGCATATGTGCATATCCTTTGTATATGCTTAACTTCCATATATGTGCATATCTTCTGTATATGCGCATCTACAATATATGCTCATATACGAAATATGCACATATACAGATGATATGCACATATATGAAAGTTGTGCATATATGGAAGACATGTGCATATACGAAAGTTATGAATATAAGGAGGTAGCACAACTTATATATATGTGCATATTATGTATCACATATCATAGATGTATATGTACAACTTTTGTATATACACATATCTTTTGTATATTCCCAACTTTCATATATGTGTATATACGAAAGTTGCATAAATACAAAAGATGTGCATATACAGAGGTTGAATTTGTGCATATATATGTTCACATACGAAAGATATGTGCATACACATGTATTTCAAGTGTAGCATTTGAATGTAATGAAATCGTAACTAATATACGTTATAGCCTTTAATGGTGCACAAATTCGAGTCTCTTCATTCATTTTCTCTTGGCCGAAACCTTTAGCGTATTTCTATGATCATCATGCGACATTCCAAACAAACTTGTTGAAATCCATTGAGAGATATCAATAATCGTTAAAAACAAGTTTTTCGTGTGATACTCCGTATTTTTCGTTATTTTAATTAGTATCATAATTAGTAAGTGTTGACTTTGATACCAACTTAATAAAATATAAACTGCGTGCTTTGCTTAGTGAAGTCCAAAATGGTTGGATATGCGTAAAGGTATGAAAATTCCAATGACATTGACTATGTTGGAGAGTAGTCAATATATTCAATATGATTTCTTTCTTTCCCAGGTTCCTCAACTCGTAAAATCCTCTTAGATGTAGTACCACATATACTATCTATAATGGGCTTATTCTAGTGCTTTTGTTTGGAGAGTTACTATAAGGAAATTTAGCTTGGGAAAGCACTTGTTCCAACTGCTTGTGGTGTACACTTATCAAGCATATCAATGTGTTTCCCAAACTCCTATTAACCACCTTTGTTTCCCCATATATCTGTAGGTAGTAAGTTGAACTATACTTAGAAATATTCCCATTTTCTTCCATAACATCCTCCATAAATGACTTATGAAGACAATTATTTTCAAAACCAATTGATTAGATATTGGTGTTTGGATATGATGGTATTTGGATTGGATTTCATGATGATATTGTACACTATATTTATGCATTATTGTTGAACTTTCCTATCTAAAATGGATGATTTTAATAAAAACATTTCAATTTTTTTTTTTTTTAAAAGAGACCTTATTACGTAAATATTCTCCTCCCCATTCCATGAGAGGATTAATAGCAACACAATTTTTTTTTTTGCGGAATGAGAAATAAATTTCTCTTACACCATTCATCATTATCGTTTTTCTTCCTACGGGTATCCACCATAGTAAACACCCCAAATTCAAACCCAAAACCATCTTGATAAAACACCAACAAAACATCCACTTTATGTGGCCTTCTCCGAACCTTCCCAACCTAGAAAAACAAAACATAATTTTGTTTAAGTGGAATGGATGTTTTCTATGATTCGGGTTCATGGAAGGGGTTTTTTCAATTAGTAAGTTTGAGTTTTGTGCTTCAAATAATTTTGTAGGAACTGGATTTATTTTTACATTAAAAACACATCAACAATATCATGAAAACTCCCATCACCTAATTCAGAAAATAATTAAAGATTTAAAAAATTCATGGAAAAATGATCTAAGGGTAGCTATAAACAATGCAATGGTTCACATCATAATCTATTTTTATGCCTTTGTCAATTGTTATCCCACATTTCCCTTCAACTAGGCACTGAACATCCTTTGGTGATTTCATCTGGAATAAATAATTGCAAGCTTAGTTCATACATATGTACATTTATGGAAGGTAAGTAATCCCTCATTACCTCTGAAAGAAACTAGTTCCTAGCTGCTGCAACATCAGAAACAACTTACATCATCTCCTAAAATTCCCTTGAGACCACCAATTGTATTCCCAATGCTCATACTTCCCATCATAAATAAAAGGAGGAAGAGGTAGATCTACCACATGGTGCAGCCATTGGGATCCTCACCTCTCATGAAATTATATGATGAGTATCCTTCATAAGGCTTATAACCATATTGGGGATTCAATTTACGATGATACATAATTGTCGGAGTCTCTGCAGGTACCTTCTCTTCTTTGGCAGGACCCACACTCAACAACTCTGTGAATCTGAGTTTCATCGGTTTCTTTGATAGAACCATGAGATCTAGTTCTCCGATCACAGTTATCTCCCTCTTCTCCATATCAATTGCAACAAAATTTAAGCCTGCAATCAAATATCATATCACTATTCAAAACCCAATTCATTGTAACCATAATTTCAATGGATAAATATTGGATTGATAGTTACCTTCAACAACTGAAACAACTCTCGTGGCCCTTCTCTTGCTTTTTTCGTCCTCGATCGCTGCTTTCAACACTACTTTATGCAAATATAACACATGCAGGGCCATCATCTTCAGTGAGTTGTTTCAATAATTCATGATTACAGAATTTCTAAATCGATGATTCTGATTGAACATAGTTAGAGTACTGACATACCTTCATATTTTACAGCCTTTGAAAAATATAAGTGATATGTGAAGAAGGGAAATAGAAATTAATCAAATGGAGTTGGGAGCCTTAAGGCTAATGAATGGCAACGAGGCTCTCCTATTATAGTGATGTAGTTTATTTATTGGAAAAGAGTCAAGAAATGGTGTATCAGTACATCGACCTCTGGACTGACACTTGTATGGTTATCTCGATAAAAAAACTCATTGCTCACATCACAAATATCTCCCTATGACAAACAAATAAAAAACGTCGGCTTGATACCAATTTCAAATTTTAAAATCTCAATTCGCAGGTTTTCAAATTCAAATTTGACAATTTAAATACCTATAAAAACATTGTATTGTAGTGTATATCGCATACGTATATGCGGTGGAAACTAGGCACAATACCCATGTTGCATATTTTTTATGGACCCTGCTACAAAAAAAAAAAAAAAAAAAAAGAAAAAGGAAAAATATGATTACAATCATGTTTTTCATGTATTTCCCATATTTATTTAGAACAGTCCAACAAAATTATATAACATGGCTAATCCTTGGATGAGGAATTAAATTTTGGATACAACGAGTGCTCCTGCTCGAAATTTGGGTAAAACCGTAGGTAAATAAGTTGAAAAATAGTTTTTATTTTTTATATTTTTAAATATTTTTACCTTTTTACTCCAAAAATGGTGAATCATCCCCCATGGTTGACATCATCATCTTGAACCCTATTGGTTCTTATAAAGTTGGTTTTGGTTTTACATTTTTGTTTTGAGGCACATTTTAGACCTCAAAATTCCTCTAATGAACCAAGAAAGTAAAACCTAAAGGTCTTTGAAGCTTAACCATCTAGTGAAACATGGAAATGAGGAATCATTTGGTCAATGTATATAAAAAATAAACATATTCAAATTAGTGAAAAATCAATAAAGGATACAATTTTTTTCTTCTCAAAACATAAGGGGGTAGTTTTGGACACAAAAAAATCATTGATTGGAGCTTAAACTTGAGAATAATCCATCAAGAACATTCTAGTTATTTTATGGTCCTCCATGAAAGTGACTAGCTCAAGATGGGTGAAAGTTTTAATGTAGGAGGCTTCTTAATTTTATCTGTGTATATTATTTTTAGCGACTGCATGTGGGTGAAATCATGGAGTTGGGTTACACCTTTTTGCAAGAGAAGGTGCATTTAGGTGGAAAAAAATATGGCTCAATCAAGGCTTTTTTAAGATCTCAATCGAGCTCCTTCGGGACTAAAAAAGTAGCTTGGTCGAATGTTAAAAACAAACCCTCGACCAAACTTTATGGTTTGACCAAGCATTATGGATCGATCGAGCATTATGGATCGATTGAGCCATTTTTTATTATTAAATACCTCACCCACGGTCTACACGCATCATTTGCACAGACCGCGGGACATTCGAGAGCTCGATCGAGAGTGTTTAGGTAGCTCAACTAAGAGTATTGGAGCTCGATCAACCAATTGAAACACAAATCATTCAAATCAATCTTTCCAACGACCCCGCCAACATACCAAAGGCTCAAATGAAGGTAGGTATTCTATATTTTTGTCTTTTTTATTTTTTACTTTTGAAAAAATAAACAAATTAATTGAAAAAAAACTATAAAAAGACCATGAAAACCCCAAAAGAACCCTTCAAAAGAACTTATAAAATCACAAAATCAACCTAGAAAACTACAAAACACCATAGAAAACCACAAAAAGCCACAAAAAAAACCTTCAAAACAACCTAGAGTACACTTTGAAACCACCAAAAAAACTATAAATTAGGTTTTAAAATTTTTACTTCAATGTTTTGTTTATTAAATGCATATTTTTCTGTTTTTGAATGATAAAAATGTTGTTTTATAATTATTATAGGTTTTAAAGTTTTTCTTAGGAATTTTTTGAAATTAATTTTCATTTTTTTTGTTATCTAAAATGCATTTTAAATTTCTAATAAATTTGACCGAAAATATATCCCAAAAAAACTCCGAAACAAAAAACAACTAAACTTTAACCAATAAATAAGGAAATTTAGAGCTTGAGATTGACATGGTAAATAAAATTGCTCATAATGAATCTCTATTTATAACATAAGAAATTTTATATTATTTTATTTTAAATTTAAATTATTTTATATTTTTAATAATAAATATAATACCATTCTAGTTTTAAAAATAAAATATTAATATTTAAAGTTAAAAACATTAAAAGAAAAAATATATATATATATGTATATATATATATAGAATAACATATTACTATTTATAACAAAAAAAATTTAACATATATATATATATATATATATATATATATATATATATATATATATATATATATATATATATATATATATTAGTTCTATATATAAAATATAACCTAACATAGTTTTATAACTATTTAACATAACATAAATTATTTAACAAACATATATATAATAACATAGCATGTTAGAACATAACCATAACTATATGATTGTGTTAGTGCATCATAACTATATGGTTGTGTTTGTGCGTAATTTTAATACCTAAATAATGTTCATACCACATAAAAACCCATTATTATATGTAGAGAATAAGAAGTATCAACTTGGTGCTATTTTAAAAAAAAAGTGTTCTAAATTTTTTTTTGTTTTTTTTGTTTTTGTAAATTAATAAAATTAGTGAACATCTAAATTAGTATGTCAAGTATTGGTGTATTATTTGAAATTCCTAACATAACAAATATATATTTCTTTTATTATTTAAAGTTAAGTTTCTAAATTTTTTTTTGTGTAAGGAATATTTGTTATAAAATAGGTATCGACTAGAATGAGCGTACGGACGCTGCTCTACGTCTACCCTAGCCACTGTAACAGCTACAGTAGAGCGCACAGCTTCATGGCTACCCCGGAGCCTAATCTGGGGCCGCCATATCCTCATGCAAACGCAACAAATGCAACTAACCAGTAGCCAGATGAAGAATTTGTAGTTTTTGATTCTCTAATCAAATATTTGGGAACTCAGCGAACCAGACCAACAGCCATAATTTAAAAAAAAAATCTGGAATCCATACCAGAAATATCTTTGCCGCCAGCAGTACCAAGGAAATATGTGATCTCACTTGCAGAAAAGGGACTTGTGGGCCAATTCACCAGATTGTGGCCCTCGCCTAAAAAAGTACAAAAATGGGTGGAAAGAAATTGGATCCAATTTACACAAGGGAAAATAGCCATTAGATTCTGTGGAAGGGGGTATTACACATTTCATTTCAAGACCAAAAATGATTGAGATCTCCTATTCCGAAGCAGGCCTTACTTCATGGACACAAGAGGCTTGTATCTAAATCGATGGACCCCAGATTTTGATCCAGAACTGGATGTCCCCAACGCAGTACCAGTATGGGTCATATTGCCACATCTACCTCTTCACTGCTGGAGCGATGAATCGGTATGTGCAATAGGAAATGGAGTGGGTAAATACATTGACAGAAGTGAGCCAAAATACAACATGCAGGCATGCGCAAGAATTTGTGTAGAGGTGGATCTAGGAAAGGGCCTCTCGGAAGCTGTCAAGTTCAAGGTGGACAATTGGATCGATATTCAGCAGCTGGACTATGAGCAAATCCCCTTCAAGTGAAAGGTATGTCACAAATACGATCATTTCGCCAATAGATGTAGCAAGAGAGAAGACCCTGAAAAAATTGCAGAAGAAACATCAGATCCTATTGGAACACCTAATCCTCTATGGGTAGGTGTGGAATGCGAAAAGTCACAATGGAGTCCAAGTGACCTTGGAATATGAAACCAAGAGTCACACCATTGTACTATAAATGTACATATTTGTGTAATGGAAAATAAGAAAGCCTCACACTTATCTTTCATTGTGTGTTGAGTCTCTTGTGTGTGTGTGATTTCTTCCTCATACACCATGTGTGTGCTTAACATGGTGTTTAACATGGTATCAGAGCGGGCGATCGCTGGCCCTGCTCCACATTGAGTGAGCCATTTGTGTTTATGGCCTGTGCATATTTGCAAAGATTCTTGACATTTTTGTAGCACTCAGAGTTTCTGCAGCAGACATTTTGCCGCATTCAGAAAGTGGTTTTGGAGAAGGAGCAGCATTCAGGCATTGGCTTTGAAGAAAGGAAGCATTGCCCATCTGAAGGTTTTCATTCTAAATTTTCTCTGCAATTTCTGCACTTTTAAATTCTGCATTTTTAAGCTGCTGGAAAATAGTTTAAAGAGGGCTTCTGAAAGATTTCTGAGTTTTTCAAGTAAAATTTCTGAGTTTTTCATTGAAAAATTTCTGCAAAATTCTGGGTTCTTCTACTGCTGGGCTATTGGAAAAATTTCTGGAAACTCTCCAATCCTGCTATACATTTAGAGAAATTCTGCTCTATATTTGAAGAAGAAAAAAATTCTACTGCTATTATTACTCCTCTGCGCTCTGCTGTTTTAAAAAAAATAAAAATAAAAATCGATTCAAGCACCTCTGGCCTCTCGGCCCCCTTACTTACAGCCAGCCCTACCACATTTACTACCGCCCCCTCACCAGCACTCTTCCACCTCTGCGCTTTCTGCATACACTCCTCACTTCAACGCCTATCACACTACCTCTGCTCACCCTTATCACTCCTCAACACACAGCTCTCACTGCAACTTGCACCCTATCGATCTGCCCTCATATCTGCAACTACGCCCCACGACATATCTAACCCCCTCTCCATTACCTTACGCTCCATCCCTCATTCCCCTTACACATCCCTTCGCGCCATACCTTATCGCTCCGCCCCTTCCCTACTCTCCTTCACGCCCTTTCGGCCTCCATTCCTTACGCTGCCCCCACCCCCGCAACTGCCTTACGCCCCTCTCAATACACTGCCCCCTCCCCTGGTAGCTACCCCGTCCTACACATACGCTCGGCCTCCCTCATTTGTTCCAGATTTTTATTCCATTTTTTTAACTTTAAAACTTTTAAAATCCCTCCCCCATTACCATTCGACCTCTCCCCAATTAAAATTTCTCTCATTATTTTTTAATTCGGCCATTTTAATAGTTATAATACCTCCCATATAATACTTCTCTTTTTTTAATATCTGGCCTCCCACCTCTCCATATAAATAAATTGTAATTAATCCCTCTCCCATTTTAAATTTATTTTTTTAATAAAATTAAAATAATAATAATAATAATAATAGAAAATACTCTCCCACTCCTTTTAAATTCCCCTTCCCTTTTAATTCCCCTCCCTACACATTTTTTTAAATTTCCATCCCCCTCCCTTTTAATTATTTCCCATTTCAAATAATTAATTTTTTTAATTAATTTTCAATTAATTAAAAAAAAAACAGCAGAGAGAGAGAGGAAGAAGAGAAAATGAACAACAGTAAATGGAAAATGGCATATGAGGAGCAGATGGATTGAATACATAGACAAAATTGCAGATTTGACATTGTGGGATTTGTGGCATAAGGGTGATTTTCTGAAGAATTTACATGTGAAGACAGTTTGCCATCATTGAAAACAACTTTTTGAAGAAATTTCAGCTGCCTTAAAGGCCTCTTGCACAAGTTTTTTTCAGCTGCACATCTACAAAATATTGTATTGACATTGATTTGCATCTTCATTCTAGACTTGAAGTGTATTTGAGTTGTTGGATTGTTGATTTCCCTCCATCATTTGAGGAGCACACTTTGTACTTTGAGAATTCTTTGGAGTCATTTGTATTTGTTGTTGAATCACATTGTAAACGGGTTCATTTTCGGTTGTAGCCGACACCCTTTCATTTTTGAGCCTAAGTTGTTGAAATGGCTAAAATCAATGAGGTGTTAGAGTTGTTGAGTAACCTCATTCATTCAAATGTTGATGATGTGATAAAAATGAGCAAGAATGCTCTTTGTAATATTCAGAGTTGTTTGCAAGATGCACAAGAAAAGATAGAGTTTTTGCAGTTGGAATCTCAGCTTCAACAAGATGAACTTCAACAAAAGAGTCACCATTCTGAACCTGTTTCTATTCAGAACATTGTGAAAGACTCCCATCAACAGCAAGTCAGTAAAGTTGCAGTTGATTCACATTCAGTTCCTTGTACTAGAGCAGATGTACACGCAGATGCAGCAGCTCAACCTGCACTTCCTAAGCCCATCATCAGACCTTGGGAAGAGCTTGTCCACAACAAGCACCGAACTGGTCTTGGATATGAAAAGGATGTGTCCTTTCATATTCCAGACTACACCAAGCCCATCATATTTCAGAGTGCCGGATTCCTGTATGACAGTTCACCTGCAGCTGTTCCAGATCCTGTTCCACTTCCACAACAGATTGAGAAATGCCAACACTGTGATCGAGTTGGCCATATGAAAGATCATTGTTTTGATCTTCATCCATGTAAGCACTGTGGTCGGCACACTCATTCTTCAGACAGATGCTTCAGAAACAAGCCTCCTGCAAGAACCAAGATTCATCTTGGATGGATCGCTTCTTGGCAATGGGCATCAGCAACCAAGAAGATGTTTAAGTCGCATGTCAGAACATGTTCACGAATATTGAGCAAACTTGCAGTTGAATTTTCGCCATCATCTCACCTTGTCCCTGACAGGGGGGGAAATGGTGGTCATGTACAAGCTTCGACGTCAGATATGAGCCACAATCTCTCATTCATGTTCAGAGTTGTAGCCAGAGACACAGCAGTTCAAGCGAGCCTGAGCCACAATTCGTCATTCTAGATTCAGAGATGTAGCGAGAGACACGGATGCCCATGAGCATGCCTTCGGTTGGTGGACAACCTTAAACCATCATCTTTGGTTGGTGGATAACCTAAAACCATCACAGGTAGTAGACCTCCCTTCTTTTAGGTCGAAGGTCTTCCTTTCATATATGAGGAACACTTCCTCTAGCAGAAGCCTTCAGCTTCTTGCCAGCTTTGGTTGAGTTCCAGGAAATGCTTCAAGCATTCCAGAGTTGTTGGTAATCCTAAAACCATCACAGGTAGTATACCTCCCTTCTTTTAGGTTGAAGGTCTCCCTTTTTTATGAGGGACAATTCCTCTAGCAGAAGCCTTCAGCTTCTTGCCAGTTTTGGAAGAGTTCCGGGAACTGCAACAAGTTTTGCGTTCCAGTGTTTGTGGTCATCCTAAAACCACCTCTTTTTTCCAACATTTCGAAGAGTTGATTCAGCCCAAGTGCTGCCATGCATACTTTGCAGATTTGTATTATAACTCTTTTCTTGGACTCACACATACCCCTTCGGATTAAGAGGGGATGTTGGAACACCTAATCCTACATGGGTAGGTGTGGAATGCGAAAAGTCACAATGGAGTCCAAGTGACCTTGGAATATGAAACCAAGAGTCACACCATTGTACTATAAATGCACATCTTTGTATAATGGAAAATAAGAAAGCCTCACGCTTATCTTTCATTGTGTGTTGAGTCTCTTTTGTGTGTGTGATTTCTTCCTCATACACCATGTGTGTGCTTAACATGGTGTTTAACAGATCCAAAATGGGAACAAGTAAAAAAGAAAAAGACGGTTGCAAAAACCTCCAAAGGACCACAACAACCACCACCACCTGGATCTCTCTCCCCCACTCAGACAGCATCCCTTTTGGGGACAAACAATTTTGACATCCTTTCATCCACCCTAATACCTTCAGAATCGATCTCTTCCTCAACTTCCAAACCATCTCTCCTCTCTTCCCCCACCATCAACCCCCTTTCTCTCCTCACCAAGCGAACAATCCCTTGCCCCAAAACCTGGATCGATTCTTGACCAGGAATCAAACCAAAGAAATTCCCCAAAACACTGAGAATATAAAAAAAGTCGGAAGGAAATCAAATAAAGAACTCAGGGATGAAGATGCATCCAAAGACATCTCTTTGGGAACACAATAGGGGATGGAGAACTTTCTAGAAAAAGGAACAAAAAATAAAGAAAAAGTGCAGCAAGCACACAAAGGGAAATGTCCTGCAACCACCCATAATAGTAAATAATGATAGTTGTCTCTTGGAATTGTAAAGGGCTGGGTCACCCCTCCAAAACAAATTTCTTGAAAGACCTGATCAAAAGTGAAAAGCTTGACATTCTCTTAATCCAAGAGACAAAGATTAACAGCCAAGAAATGGAAATGATAGTGGAAACATCAAGGATTTATGAAGGACATACAACTTCGGCCAATGGAGCTTCAGGAGGGATAAACACTATATGGAAGAAAGGGAAATGGAAACTGCAACAACAGATAAAAAAAGAGCACTGGATTAATACGAAGCTGGAGAATACAGAAATAGGTGAGATAGCCATCATATACAATATATACTCTCCTAATCACTATAGGGGCAAATAAAACTGCTGGAAAACATTAAAAGAAAGCATTGGAAATGAAAATGAAGACAACCTCATAGCAGGAGGAGATCTAAATCTAATACTAAAAGCTGAAGAAAAAAGAGGAGGGAATTTCCTGCCGGATCCAAGCATAGAAACTTTAGAAGAAATAATGGATCAAAGAAATCTTATAGACATTCCACCCAAGAACGAGAAATACACTTGGGAAAATAGGAGAATAGGCAAGGCAAATATAAAGGAAAGGCTAGATAGGATCCTCATCCGAGATAAGATGATAATCAACTACACCAGAGTAGCTATTAGAATCATACCATCAACAACATATGATCATAAACCGATAATTATGGAGCTTGGCATGGCTGAAAACTATGGACCACTACCTTTTAGATATAATTAGTTATGGGGAAGCAACGAAAAAGCACATAAAGAAGTGGAAACTGCCTGGAAAACAAAAATCAGTGGCTCCCCCACTTACATTTGAGAAACAAAAATAAAAGCAACAAAAGTAAGATTAAAGGACTGAGAAAAAAACAGATATAAAGAGCCATACAAAGAGAAAGAAGAGCTAAAAAAAGAGTTAAAACAAATTCAAGAGGAACTGGAAAACATTAATAGTACCATAGAGAAGCAAGCAAGAGAAAAATAAGTGCAATGGAAAATATATAGGAACAACAGACAGGAAGAAGAAACCTGGAGGCTAAAGTATAGACAAATATGGATGCAAGCAGGAGATAAAAACACCTCCTTTTTTCACAACTCAGCAAAAGTAAGAATGATAAAAAAAAACATTGAAAAAATCACAGGAGGGGAGGGACAAGAGGTAACAGGACAAGAAGAAATAAAAAATGAAGCCTTCAACCATTTCAAAAAACTACTCACAGATCCAGATAATCAGGAAAATTCTGAAGAGTTTCTGACATACATTCCAAGAATTATTGACAACAAAAGCAACACCCTTCTTACTAGTGAAGTAATGGAAGAAGAAGTAAAAGCAGCTGTCTGGGCACTACAACTAGATAAGGCTCCGGGGCCGAATGGATTTCCCATAGCTTTCTACAGGACCTTTTGGCACATTATAAAAAAGGATCTAATGAAAATGATAAGATATGTCATGAGAAAAAGGAATATAGGAGGGTATACAAATTCAACCTTTCTAGCCTTAATCCCTAAAGACCCCCGACCAACTACTCTTAATTGCTTCCGACCTATATCTCTTTGTAATAACTCTTACAAGATCATATCTAAAATTATAGCAGGAAGATTGAAGCCCCTCCTCCCTACCCTAATCACTGAAAATCAAGGAGGATTTGTTCCCAATAGGCGGATTGTGGATAATATTATCTTAGATCAAGAAGCCATACATACCAGTTTTTCAAATAATGAAAAAGGCTTCATCCTAAAAATGGACATGGAAAATGCATTTGATAGAGTCAATCTTTCCTTTCTGACAGATGTGCTAAAAGCATTTGGGTTCTCTGAGGATTTTGTGAAGATAATATAGGCCTGTACTGTGGGGCCATGGATAGCACCTCTAATAAACGGTAGACCAAGAAAATTCTTCCAAAGTTCAAGAGGATTAAGACAGGGATGCCCCCTGTCACCTTTTCTCTACATCATTATGGGTGAATCTCTCAGTAGAAATTTGGAACATTGCAGAAGAAACTCTACTCTAATAGGACTATCTATAAGCATAGGAACCAAAAGAATAAATCACTCCCTGTTTGCTGATGACACTCTACTTCTAGGTGGAGCATCTTGCATAGTGGCGAGAAGATTCAAAACTATCTTAGATAGCTTCATGGAGGTTTCCAGAGGTATGATTAATAATGGCAAAAGTTGTCTATACAGCTATAACACCCCTATCAGAACTCTGCAGAAAATGTCACAAATTTTGAACATACCCTTCCAAAAAAGTTGGGACTATTTTCAATACCTGGGGCTACCTATTAGTAAGAAAAATATGAAGAACGAAATATGGAATAAATTTGTAGAAAAAATGAAAGTGAAGATCAAGGCATGGGGAATGCTTTGGTTGAACCAAGCAGGAAAAATCACGCTGATAAAATCCATACTGGCAGCTCTGACTTTATATCAATTTGCTCTCGTTACGGCTCCTGCAAGTATATACAAACAAATAGAATTAATTCTCAGAAACTTCTTCTAGCAAGGAGGGAAAAGGGAAAATAAAAAATTCAGCCTGATAAATTGAAAGCAAGTAACTGCAACTTACAAAGATGGGGGCCTTGCCATAAAACTGCCAGGACTAATGAATACAACTCTTGGAAGAAAAATAACTTGGAGATTCATAACAGGAGAAAAGGCATGGTGGAAAGATGCCCTTGAAGAAAAATATCTTAATGGGCCCAGAACTTCGATTCTGGACAAAGATCCCCCAACAAGGCCATGCACCCAGATATGGAAAGAAATTACAAATGCAACTCAGCTTATCAAAGAACATATAAATAAGAGACCAGGAAATGGAGAGCAGATGAACATCTGGGAAGATAGCATAATGGGACACCCTTCAGTAGGGAACAATCCAGAAATAAAGGAGTTAAAAGAATGGATGATAAAGGAAGGCCTATACAAACTAAATGATATCTCAAGTTGGGAGATGGATGGAGACTGGGATCATTGGGCAAAACCTAACCTGCCTTGTGACCTGATAGGACAATGGAATAAAATGATAAAGATACTGACAGGAGCAGACCTGATAGGAAAAAATAAGAAGGACATCTACATATGGGAACCAACAGGAGGAGAGTACATTGTTAGAACAAGATATCAAAAAATTCATGAGATTCAAAATCAACAAGTTTGGCAGTACTGGAGATTAGCATGGAAAATTGAGTCCCTACCCAAAATCAAAATCTTTATGTGGACCTTACTTCATAACAAAATTGTAACAGCAGAAAATTTAAAGAAAAGAGGAATAAGTGGGCCATCACAATGCCCATTATTTAGGAAGAATGAGGAAACAACTCAACATTTACTACTAGACTGCTCTTTTTCAAGAAAATGTTGGGAGGCAATGATAATGCCCATAAAAGCAAACATAAACTACAATCTTCCAATAAACCAGTTCATCAATAAATGGAAAAGCAGCTACCCTGACACCATTAAAAGTAAACAAACAGTTGAAAGATTTTGGAATTGCCTTCCATCCTTCCTTTGCTGGCAACTTTGGCTAGCAAGAAACGGAGCAATTTTCAAAGATAAAAATCCTACAGTAAGCACTGTAACTACAAAAGCATGGGGATTAATGGTGGAATTTCTCACTGCAAAAGGGGTTAAGGGAATTAAGAAGACAAACGAAGATGGATAAGCTTTGCAGCTAGTAAGATCAAACGGGTACCTCAGATGGGAAATGATAAGAAACTTAAGAATTGGAAAATAAGAAAAAATGAAGAGGAATTTAAAACCTGGGCAAAGAATCTAAAAAAAGCATGTCTATTCTTTGATGGAGCATCAAAAAGAAACCCAGGGAAAGCAGGCACAGGTGGAATAATCCTACAATAGTCAACAATGCAGCTATCTTATAATTGTGGACTAGGCCAAATGACGAACAATAAAGCAAAGGCCTATGGGCTTTTTATAGGTGTTGAGGAGGTAAATCCCCTTTGCGGATAGAGGCGATCCCTACTAGCCCAGATCGGGTCTAGAAACAATCAAACACGCTACAGTTCAGGTTCCTAATTGTAAATAAATCGACTTGCGAGGAAGGCTTACCTGGAATCCAACGCTGTCGTTTGTAGAAGAGGTGGTGCTCCCGTTCCTTTGCCCTGGTAGATCACAATCCTCACAATCTCCGTGATCGGACACCTGCACATGCAAGAAACAACACAAACGCAAGCATAAAATCCAGTACATACAACTATATGTCAGTCGAAGAGGACATAACCCATGAACATGATCAAGAACAAGAGTGGAACCATAACCGATAGTCGCTTATCATTAAAGAGTAAAAAAGAAGAATACAACCAAAGCTTCGACGTCGAATTCTCCTTTGGCGGGTCGTCAACAGAACATGTCTCGATAAAGCCTGTCAAGGATGGGACAAGCCTCTCTCTCCGGATACTTGGCAATAGTTTCCTTGCTTGGATTTGGCCTTAGGGAATCAAGAAGGCTTTTGCAGCATGAAAGCTCTTGGGAACTTGGAGATTCCGGAACTAGCTTGCTATGGAGATGGGCAAGCCTTTATAGGAGGAGGAAGGGAAGTTGGGATCCCTATAATTATGGGATTGGCCCTATCATCAAGGAAGCTTCCATGAGAGGTGGCAAACCACTTCCTCTATATGGAAATTCGTAGCCAAACCACCCAACTCAAGATAGATATCAGTCTAGGAATTTGGTAGGATGAAACTTCCGCCTATTATTTTTAAAAAACACCTCTTAATATGGTTGGCGCGGGTGTGGCTCTATGACAGAGTGCCAATTGGCACGCCCTCTTTGGAGGATTTTCCCTCTTGGCGCGAGGGCTGAACTATGGAACCGCGCCAATGGAAAAAGAGCTATTTTTAGGGTTTTTTGCAAGGAGATATCTTCAGGGCAATTAAAGCTCATCTTCAGAGGGATGCAATGAAAGTATTTTCAAGTCTTGTCTTTGCCCACAGGTCACAGAATGAACCCTCCAATGTGCGGGACGGGGATTGTAGGGACGGTGACAAATTACTGTGTAACAGATGCCCCCTAAAGCATGAGGCCCGAGAGAGAGAGAGGGGTGAAATGTTTTATGAGAGCATGCCGACTGAAAACACCGCCATCGGAAAACCTGCGGAGCGAAGTACAACTGATGTCTCAGATACATGATATATATATGTGGTATGGGCGCAGCCATCCATAAAAAAGTTTACAATAATCTAGATCCAAGGCATGGATGCAGCCATCCAGTGAGGATTGATAAATAGACTCAGGTATGGTCGCAGCCATCCAATCAGTGAGTCATGTAAATAATCATAATAATCCACAATATCGCAGCCTGGATTACAACAGACACAACCTAGGGTCTTGCGCTCCATCTCGACCTGAACAAAGTATAAGTTCAAGCATGCGAATATGTGAGCTGAAGTCGAACATGCAAGAACATTGCCTGATTACCAGCCAATGATGAAGGCTGTTAACAGGCGCGAGAGGAACCACCAATAATGACAATGGCTCTCAAGGTACTATAGGTACAATCTACGGCATGCAAATCAATGAGCTGGTGTCGAACACCCGTAGAATCACTCGATCGGAGGCCAATGATGAAAACCTCACGTCGAATGCGACGAACCTGCCATTGAGGCATGCAGGCTCCAAGGTACCATAAGGGAGTCTCTAGATCAGCTTCCTGGATAATGAGTTGAAGTCGACGGGAAGTGACCTTGATCGAAGGTGGGCCATGATGTTTCCCACATCATCGACACGAGACAGAGGAACATGATGTTTTTGTGAATCAGGATCAAATGAGAATCAGAGGGAGGTTGATACTTGCAGAGGTCAACTTCTCTTGAACATGTAAATGGCACGACAGTGGACTTGGCAGTATTTGACATCAACGAATCAGAGGTCATGGTGACGAGGCAATGAGCAGATGAGAGGTCAAAAGGGATTATCCAAACCCATGGAGGCAAGTGAAGAATGAGATGAGATGTCCCCAACCCGACACGAATGCAGACAAGTGCCATGTTCAAGAGCGACATACTGCCGACACGACAATGATACTAGTTCCATTTTCCCCCACCATTTCTGGCGAGTACCCCAATTATTTTTGACAACAAGCTTGAAGGGGATAGCATATGCTTGTAATATAAGTCCGCCCTTCGGGCGAATCCATCCTAGTACATTTAACAAGCCCTAGGAAAGAGAAACTCAGAGAACGTCATTTCGACTGAATCCAATGTCATCAGGGTTTAACGAGTCTGACAAAGGAAGAACTCGACGTCTTTTCATATTTAGAGAGTTTGAAAAAATAGCAGAAAATTAAACTCCAGCGGTTCCTTTTCGTAGGTAGTTCCTCGGACCCGAAAAGGTAGAAAACAATATCCGAGAAAACCTCCAAGTCGCGATAGGCTAGGGTATTCCTTTTTCGTAAATAATCCATCCCAGCCCGAAAAAGGGGTAAACGTATACTGGGTAGATGTTGATTTGTGTCCACTTTAACGAGATCGAAATGACAAGGGCCTCGGCAATCTTTCCATGTTTAGAGAGTTAGAAAAGAGCTGAAAGATGACTCCAGAGTGACTTTTTCGTGTATTTACCGAGTCCGAAAAAGTATAAAATACAACTCGTTTCACTGTTTCAGTTGTGTACAAGATCTGTTGCTGCACAAAAGGCAACTGTAAAACCCATTTTTGACAAAATATATTAAAATATTCAGAAAAATAACTTTCAGGACCTATTTTAAGTTCAAAAAGTTATAAATATGTCAAATGGTAAAAATAAAATTACTTTTTACTTTTTTACCTCACCGAAGAGCAGCAGTGGTCCAGTTTGAGTGCAAACTTCTAACAGTGATTACGACCGATCCGGATTACCATTCAGAGTTCCGTTAGTTCCAGGTAAGAGGCGCTTCCTTGTACTCCATTTGAATCCAATTTTTAATAGTTTTCCATCATGCATTAGACTTCTGAGGCAACTTTTTAAATTTTTAGGGTTCCGCTCATTGGCGCGGGTATCGGGCACGGACCCGCGCCAATGGGATTTTATATGCAAAGGACTCGCGCCAGTTGGCGCGACTGTTCATGAAACAGTCACACCAGTGGCAGAACCTCAATTTCCGCCTAAAAATTCGAGATTTAATCAATTTTGATGAATTTTGAAGCTCATCAGAGATCTAATTAAGGGTTTGTGACCATGTTGATGCAGGAAACCGAGAAAAATGGTGATTGAGTGGAAAGAAAGAGAGCACGGTGAAGAGGATGAATAGGCCATGGAAAATGAAACTTGCATGAATGCCCTCAGGAACTGTGGGCTAAAAAAGTTCTTCCTAACACCTTTTTTACGAGCTCAGCCTGAGCTTCTACAGTACTTGATCAATATGTGGGACGCAGATGAACAAGTTTTCAAACTGCGGGACCAAGTGTTAGAACTGGAGGTTGCTGACGTGTACTTCATAACCGGATTATCGCGCAGAGGTCCGGTGCCCATATTGACAGGGAGCAGACTGTCTGGTGAGAAAATGGAACAAGTGATGGCACGAGTGTGCCGAGGGGCACAACTAGGATCCGGAAGTGGAAAGGTGTACATCCACACCATTCCTGATCTGGCACTGAGAGTGGTGCTGCATACCATCATGCGGGCTGTGGGATTGCAGGCGCCGCACGAGGCCACAAAGGCCCAAATTTTGTTAGCATCAGAGTGTATGACTCCTCTATTGTTCGACTGGGCCACAACAGTGACGATAAACATAAAGAGGCAAATAAACAAATGAAAACAAGCCAAGCTGAAATAGTTTGGCTATGGTTCTATCCTGGTATCGTTCATTCTGGAATCATTACCAATCTTCCAGGGCCAAGGGGCCATAGTAGCTGAGCCGATTCCACGAGAGCCAAGAATGGCTCGTTGGGCAGCACTGATGCCCAGAGCTGGAGGAGGGCAACAGATGTCTTGGAGGATGGAGTTTTTGGGTGGTTGCGGCGTCAGTTGATCGTAGTGGAAGACTGGCCATATGCAGGTACTGATTTCACTGGTGATCCAGATCTCCCACTGCCGAAGGGAGATGATTGGGACGAGGAGTTGGGTATGACCCTTTCTCTTTTTGATTTTTGTGTTTTATGATTTTTTGTTAATACATATTCATCCTGAAACATTTTATATGTATGCAGACGTGGGCCCAGAGAGACCAGCCGGTATGTCTCCTATCGCGCGGAGGACTCTTCTCGCACCTAATCTTTAGGCAGAGGGTGCAGAGGGGGGGGAGATTTAATCCAGAATCTCGAGGGCATTGCCCGAGGGATCCCAGACTACGCCCGGCTGGCGGATGTACCGATGGCGTACCAGAGACATACAGTGGGAGTGCCTAGTCGCCTCCACTGACTCCTGAGACGCTTAGTGCGTGCAGTCACCTGATATCATGAGCACCATGCGGATTAGACTCCTAGGGCTTTTATCATGCATATTTTTTGAGAGACATGTCGTCTCCGGATGTATTAAGACGAACATATATATTTTTTGATTCATGTGATGCACACTGTGCAAACATTTCGACACACACACACACACACACACACACACACATATATATATATACATATGAATATTTTGGATGGATCTTTTACATGTGATGTTGTTTATATGTCATGCAAATTTCTAATACAAATGTAATCTAATTTATCAGTTACATAACAAACGACCCAATGAGAAATGTATCCACATAATGTATCTGATCACACTTTTCATTTTTACGCAAGCTTAAAAGCACACATGGACACACATATGCAAACTGTGCTTGAAAATGAGTTTTATTTTTTATGCAAGCTTAAAACACAAACTATGCTTGGAAAAAAAAATAGGCATGCCCCCTAGCATGGTGTCTCAATTCGAGGTGCATGCCCCCCAAGCTTCAATCCATAGGAAATGGAGTGAAGGTTGAAAACAAAAGAGATTTGAACTAAATCTATCAAAACTGGAATTGAACTGGCTCGTGTTTCATTATTTTAACGAGGTTGACACACTTAAAAGAACTATCCTCAAACAACTTGTTTCATTGTTTTAGGAGCTTGACACAAGTGGAGGAACTATGCTCCGACAGACTTGATTTCATTTTTTAAGGAGCTTGACGCAAGGAAACAAACCATGCTCCGACAGACTTCCCGTCATGATGAACAAGAAGTCATGGTTTCCAAGAGTCCCGCACCAGGTGGGAGAATGACATCTTGGAAATCAGGACCCAATGCCCCCAGTACACTATGCACGACGACGTCATCACTGAGTGCGGGCACAGGGTAGGTAGACACATAGTTGACTTGCGGTGGAGCAGATACAACAGGTGGATAAAAACCAGGAGGGGGTGATGGCGGACCAGTTGCCACATTAGGACCAAAGAACGAAAGCTGATCAATGGTCACGATCTGTCCTTCATGCGGAAAACAGGCCACACGAAAAAGGGAGGAGACGAGTGCTCCCATGGCATAGGTGTAATCGCGCCCCAGGAGCAGATTGAAATCCAAGGGGCCTGGAATGACCATCACGTCCATATGGACGGTTTTACCTCCCAAAGTAACAGGTAACCTTGGAAGGATCCCCAACGGTTGACTCGTTCTTCTATTGAATGTCAACAGATTCTGCGTAACGGGCGCAAGCGGCGGCGAACCGAAAGCTTGCCAGGTAGTTGAAGACAGAATACTAACAGAGGCACCTTCGTCTATAATGGTGCTGGGTACGACCAGACCAAGAGCCTGTACTGTGATCTCGAAAGGCACGTAAGACGGAAGGCGGAATCCTGCAAATCGACTCCAATCAAAGGAGGCGACCAGACTACTCGGAGGGGATACCATCGAACTGAGAAGGTCTTCCCCTGGTGTTACGGAAGAAGGAGCATCCTCCATAACCTCCATCTCGAAGGCGGGAGGGATATCCTCCGAAGCCTCCATCATGGGAGGCGGAGGAGGAGCTTCTTGAAGTACAGGGACAGGAGAATCTTTCTCCAAGTCTGAAGAATCTGAAGAAATCAGAAGGACATGGGGGGTGTGAGATCCACTCTCGACAGAAAAGACCTAGTGCACCATGGACGGGGCCAGTTCAACCGATCCTACAACCAATGGTTGGTCAGGGACGGATTCATGAATTCGAATTTCTGAGGGAGTGGGAAGGACCAAAGATGACTCTTGACCAATCGTAGGATCAGCTGGCGGAGGACTCAAAGAAAGCCGATTATAACCAGGTGGAAGGCGTGGTGTAGAACCGGTTGGGTTGTCCAAAACTCGCTTGGCTTCATCCATATAAGGACAAAGGTGAATGGCATGGTGCCCTTCACACAACTTACAGGGATTGGTGATCTTACCCTGCTTCTTAGGAGCCTTATCAATACCAGTTGAAGACGTGCCCCCAACCTGGCTCCCGGAAGTCAAAGGCAACGGCGGACGGCCGTCAGACCATGCTTCGAGCACCTTGGGGATGCCAGGGCAGTCTCGAAGAAGATGGTCTCCCGTGCACAACATGCAGGGGAACTTGACTTTCCGTGGAGGGTTGGGAGGTATATCAAGAGGAGATATTTCAGAAACAGTAGTGGCAGCTTTAGCCTCTCTTTTATCGGACTTCTTCTTCTTAGCCACCTGGTTACTCGAATCCAGACTTTCACCAGGTAAAGTAGAAGAGGAGGACGCAGAAACAGGAAAAGAAGGGGAGAGGTCCACCTTGGAATCAACATGATGTTGTTCAGGTGGAGGAACTGATTGAACAGTTGCGGAGATATTCGGGACCACAGAGGTTGAAAACAACCAAACATGCAACCCAACAGTTAACCCAGGAAGGGACAACGTTGCCATGTAAGGAGCACCAACATTCCCAAAAGGAGAAAAATGACCAGGATTCCCTTCTGAGGGGATTCCTTGGTTGGTAAACTCTGAAAAAGTTGCCATCAAAATTCAAAACCACACACGGGCTGAAAAAGAGTCAAGACACACAATCAAACGGTCAACAAGAAGAATCTAACAAGGCGTGTGATCGTGGGTGATTAATTTTTTACCACATTGAAAAATAAGAAACTTCACCGTTTCATGTTTTAAGAGTCGAGAAACGGTTGAAAAGGTGACTCTATCTCTTTCAGATTTGACACAAGCGTGAAAGGACAAGCGCTTGGTGATCCTTTCAAATTTAGGGAGTCAGATAGGATCAAAATGACTACTCAGGAATACTAGGCAAAAGGTGTACCAAATAACCGTGAACTGCAATATACACCTTGGTTTCAAAATGAAAGAGAAATCAACCAAGGACTTAACGTACGTGCAGGCAATCTCCCCGAATGTTGTGTCTGGTGTATCACGGGTATAGGGCGGTAGACTCGGCTTCCTATGGATAAAGGATAGAAACCTAGTGGGGTCTCCCTTTATATACGCGACGGTACGGGGAGCACAAGTCCGTACTAGTGCTGTCTAAAGCCAAGAGGCGAACGATAGCTACTAGGTTTTAAGACGCCGGAACACGTCTCTAGCCTAGACCTCTAAATATGTTTCGTTAGATTTCAATGCTGCCTTAGTGTAAATTGAGTAGATTTTAAAGTTGATCTTCAATTACGTTTCATTTTTCAGGCCCTAACGAATGTGCTGTCTCAAAAATCTCCTAAATGAAAAACTACATGCCACAGTATATGATTTCGTTCGATGAAAGCTAGCTACAGAAGAGTTGAGAGCTTTTTACACAAACAAAATGACCAGAAGACAATCAATGATATCTCTAATGCAACTAATGAAACTAAAAACTTTTCTTTCAAATCCACTAATTACTAGTAAAATCGAAAAGATTTCAATTTGCACTAATCAACCAAAAGCAAAAGAGATTTTTTATTTTCAATGTTTGATAGCTAGATGCACTAAACAAACCGAAAACAAATAAGAAGCAATTCGAGAAATGATATTAGGAGAGCAAAAACAAGCAAATTTCACTCAATGACATAAAAAATCAGATCTCAAATCGACAAAAAGTCTCTCAAAACCAAGAAAAGTCCCAAAGACACCAATGAGCCGTGTAATCTAGGCCCAAAATGAAGCAAAGAGAAATTCAAATGAAAATGAAATCAGTCACTCAAAAAGCGCAATAAGATGATAGACAACTGTCAAACGAATGCAAGGAAGCAATTCTAAAGTCGAATGAACGAACGAAAACCAAAAAATCGCAAGGGAGGCTCGAGTCACAAAGGCTCCTAGATGCCCTAGGGCTCGTATGAAAAATCGAAAGAAATAGGCAAACAACCAAAGGAAGTAGGCTACACCAGTCAAACTAGGCTCCAGTGCACTCAAACAACCGAAAAAACAAGATCAAAATCACAAGTCAGCCTCAAAAAGCATGAAACATAGCAAACCCTAATAGCTCACAGGATTGGCGCGACTGTGAGCTTGAAATTAGCGCCAGAAAGGCAATGGCGCGGGTGATACACAGGAAACCTGCGCCAATGGGCGCGACTGTTACGCTGAAAAGCGCGCCAGCCGAGTTTACTATGGAAAAAATAAAAACAAGCAATCTCAGACACAGACAAGTGATGACAAGGCTAAAACAAAGCCAAACAAACAGAGAAATCTAGCCCAAAGAGCTGACCAAGCAAGCAAGACCAAGAAATTAACCTGAAAGAGAAGACAAAACTCCAAGTTGTTCAGTTCGTAAACCAAACCAGAGATTGACTAAAGCAGCGTTGATCTACTTCGCTAATGCAGAGCAAAAGCGTTTCTAAGGCTATCTGGCTATGCTTCAGACTCCGTCTATAGTTTACAAATAAAACAACAAGCTGAGTCCCCAGCGGAGTCGCCAAATTGTTGAGGAGGTAAATCCCCTCTGCGGACAGAGGCGATCCCTACTAGCCCAGATCGGGTCTAGAAACAATCAAACACGCTACAGTGCAGGTTCCTAATTGTAAATAAACCGACTTGCGAGGAAGGCTTACCTGGAATCCAACGCTGTCGTTTGTAGAATAGGTGGTGCTCCCGTTCCTTTGCCCTAGCAGATCACAATCCTCACGATCTCCGTGATCGGACACCTACACATGCAAGAAACAACACAAACGCAAGCATAAAATCCAGTACATACAACTATATGTCAGTCGAAGAGGACATAACCCATGAACATGATCAAGAACAAGAGTGGAACCATAACCGATAGTCGCTTATCATTAAAGAGTCAAAAAGAAGAATACAACCAAAGCTTCGACGCCGAATTCTCCTTTGGTGGGTCGTCAGCAGAACATGTCTCGATAAAGCCTGTCAAGGATGGGACAAGCCTCTCTCTCCGGATACTTGGCAATAGTCTCCTTGCTTGGATTTGGCCTTAGGGAATCAAGAAGGCTTTTGCAGCATGAAAGCTCTTGGGAACTTGGGGATTTTGGAACTAGCTTGCTATGGAGATGGGCAAGCCTTTATAGGAGGAGGAAGGGAAGTTGGGATCCCTATAATTATGGGATTGGCCCTATCATCAAGGAAGCTTCCATGAGAGGTGGCAAACCACTTCCTCTCTATGGAAATCCGTAGCCAAACCACCCAACTCAAGATGATATCAGTCTAGGAATTTGTTAGGATGAAACTTCCGCCTCTTATTTTTAAAAAACACCTCTTAATATGGTTGGTGCGGGTGTAGCTCTATGACAGAGCACCAATTGGCGCGCCCTCTTTGGAGGATTTTCCCTCTTGGCGCGAGGGCTGAACTATGGAACCGCGCCAATGGAAAAAGAGCTATTTTTAGGGTTTTTTGCAAGGAGATGTCTTCAGAAAAATTAAAGCTCATCTTCAGAGGGATGCAATGAAAGTATAATTTTCAAGTCTTATCTCTGCCCACAGGTCACGGAATGAACCCTCCAATGTGCAGGACGGGGATTGTAGGGACGGTGACAAATTACTGTTTAACACTAGGACTCAAAATACTCAAGGGAAAAAAAATTAGAGAAGCTGTAGTATTTGGAGACTCGGCCATCATCATCAAAACAATGGTAAATAACTCTCTTCCAAAAAACGCAGGGTTAAATCAAATATTAAGCAGAGCCCAAAGAATATCAAAGGACATTGGCAATATACAATATTATCACATCTTGAGAAACAATAAAAAATTGGAAGATGAACAAGCAAACAAAGGAGCTCAACAAAATGAAGGACAGGCACAAATTGGTGAAAGTAAAATCCAAATTTCCATTCCCTGAATGTTACTCTTCACTCATGATGAATAAAAAATAAAATATATCTCATCAAAAATCTAGAAACAGAATCAAGATCATGATGGAATCATCAATCAAGAACTTTGTCAATTTTTCAATGATATCCAATTCCGACTGTACCACAGGAATCACTGCAAACAACACTTCCAAATCTCATGAAATCGGGCAACATGTGAACCCTCAGCCCATGTCTTTTACACATCACACTAATAATTTCAAGTTATTTCATACTTCGAATTACCTTCCTCTCTCAATCCTGATCGAGAGTTGCTCCTCTGAGTTTTCCCCTATTCGCACTCAGGCTTTTCTTAAGTGTCATTGGCCCACGAACCTTCATAATCTTAGCCTTATCCATACAACCATACACATCTCTATTTTTTTCCTAAACCTTATCTCTCCCTTGCTTTGCTCCTGCGTGAGTTGGAAGTCATCTGCGCTAGTAACAGAGCTATTTTATGAGTTCATAATAGCGCAAGTGGTATTTTGGATCCGCCACTCTGTGTTGGAAACAAAGAGCTCATCCTTGGCAACAAAAATCTATGGTAAAAGCAGCACAAGCAAAGGAGAAAAGCATAAGAAGGCAACACCAACAGAAGAAGAAGTAAATCCGAAGAGCAGCATCAACAAAAAGAAGAAACAAATGGACCCTATGGAGAACAGAGCGCACTCTTGTGCATTCTACAAATCCCATCGACTGGTAATAGAGAACGTCAAGAATCAGATCCAACAAGATAAAGAGAAGTCTAAAGCAGAGATGGCCCAAATGAAAACACAATGGAAGACATGCAGTGAGGAAATAAGAAATCTCAGGTACATTTGTAGCCATATGCACGAATCCTTGAACATCATCAAAGAAGCAATGAACAAAAAATCCGAGCAAGGATCTACATCAATGGACCAGGGAAGCAAATATCGTGGAAGTGAAAACATAGTCAACAAGTAGTTCACCAATCGCCCATGGATCTTAATTTCATCTCCAATAGAGTATCTATTTTTCAATGAAAGTCAAGTGTATTTTGCTTTTATTTCAGTTCGTCAAACAATATAGTTCTAATGTAACTGTCTTTAGCTACAAAAGAAGGACAAAAAATAGGAAATCTAGCAGCATATCACTAGAATTAGCCCCAAGCAAACTCGGCATTAGACTTGGGAAATTTTGTAATGGAGAATACTCCTCCTCCTCTTTTTAGAAATATATTATAACCGACATTGTTAGAAAAAAAAAAAGTTAAGTTTCTAAACATGGAATTAAAAATTTATAGGAGAAACATTAACCAAATTGTTTTGCACTAATAAATTATGTAACAACGATATTAAAAGGAAAAAAAAATATTAAAAAAATAGATATTTGTAATCTAATTATGCATGTCTATGTGAGTTTGAAATTTCATTAACTATGAGTATCATGTGCACTCATTAAAAGAAGATATTATGAAAAAGATAAAAAAATTGAATTTTCTATGAATTATGCGTTTTAAACAATTAATTTGGTTAGCTTGAATGTATGCCTGGCATGAACATATAATATGAAATATAAGTATAGGCTAATAGTTGTGTTTGTGCATCATTTTATTACTTAACTGATTTTCATACCACATAAAAACTCGTTAATATTTATAGTATTAATTTATAGAGAAACTAGTTAATATATAGAGAATAAGAAGTATCAACTTGATGCTATTTGTTAAAAAAATTGTTTTAGAGGTGGTTTTTTTTGTTGTAAATTAGTAAAATCAATGAACATAGAAATTAGTATGTCAAATTATTGGTACATTATTTGGAAGTCCTAACATAACAAATATATATTTATTTTATTATAGGGAATTAAAAAGTTATAGGAGAAGTATTAACCATTTTTTTGTTGCACTAATAAATTATGTAATACCTAGATTAAAAGAAAAAATTTCTTAAAAACTTAGATATTTGTAACCTAATTAAATTATGTAATACCTAGATTAAAAGAAAAAATTTCTTAAAAACTTAGATATTTGTAACCTAATTATACATGCCTATATAAGTTTACAATTTCATCAACTATGAATTTTATGTGTAACATGTTGCATTCATTCATTAAATAATGGAAAAAACATACTTCTTAATTTTAAATATATTTATCAAATAATAGAAAAAACATAAGTCTTAATCTTTAAATAACAATTCTAGATACTAAAGATAAAAAGAATAACTTAAAGAATTACATGAAACCTAAACCTATTGTTAATTTGCAAATGTGGATACAAATGTTATTTGGACGCTCCCAAAAATAAATATGGATGTGGAAAATATATAAAAGATTAAACTTGTGCCTTAGAACTTAAAGGAAAAGCAACACTATATTAATTGGATAAATATATAAAAAGAGAAAACTTGTGCCTTAGAACTTAAAGGAAAGGTAGCACCATATTGATTGGATATACTATGCCCATATAACATATTCTTGATTTAGATATGAGAGTTTAGTTAAGATATTTTAATATGATTTTTTATAAATATAAAGAATTAAATAAAATAAAATATTTATTATAATGAAGCTTTTATTTTAATCCATTTTTATTATATTAATTTTATTATCAAACTAAATCAATATTCTTATAGTATAATATTAATTATTATCTAAATTTCATATATGTATATATATAACTTGTATTCTCATAAGAAATGGAGCCATGTTTGGCAACTCCATTATAAAATGTCTAATTTTTTAACATTTTAAATCTCAGAGATTAATATATTTGAATTTCAATTTAAGTTGAATATATAATTTAAAAGATAAAATAAATTATTTATTTTTTAAATAATTATAAAAAAGAAATATTATTATTTTAAATATTTTTTAAGTAATATTTCTATATATATAACTTCTTTTGCAAAATATCATTATTATATACTTTGTGACTTAAACTTTAGAAAATTATTGATTCAAAGGCCTGCATGGATAAAGCTAGTGTAACTTCTAGGGTCAATCTTTTATTTATTTATGTATATATCAGCTTAACAATGGATTCTGTGGTTGAATTTTGTGGTAATACATTTAAAATTTGAGCAAAGTTACGGACTAAACCTTTCCATAAAAGAATAATTACAAATAATATGTATAATAAAGTCGTTGTAATATTATCAACGATGGTATTAAGTGAGTAATAACCCACAATGGCTATACATGTATAGGCTCATGCTAAAAAAACAACAGGTGTTGAAACGTAGTTGTAGAAATAATATTTTACCGCGCTAAAATACCAATTTATCTCCCTATTATTCAATTCCTTCACCATATATGTAATGAAGTTCTTTATAGAAGAAACTGCATACATACACTATAAGTTGTAACAATCAACACATAGACTTACCATAGTAATAAAAAAAATTTACTTACCATCACAAATCCTGTATAATCATGACATTAATCTATTGATTGGAAAATGGATAGGGTTATTATTTACACCGCTTTACAATGCGGTACAGAGATATTATGGCAGAGTTTATATAAGTGTTCCGTAACCCTGTTGGAACTGGCTGCAAGACCGAGATAATTATTTACATATGGAATCACTTACCCTAGAATGTACTTATGCTAAGTTTGTTTGATCGATGGTCTGGTTTTCGTGTGATTTGGCTTATACTAACTTTGATATTTACGAGATTCATTAAGTTCATTAAACCGGCCACTGGCCCACTACTACCATGTGACAAGTGTTCCACATCGCACCGTCGGTTCCCTCGATGATCATACGGTGGAGATCCTTTAGGGTTTTGTTGACTTGGGGTTTGTAACTGCTTTCCGGATTCATTGTTACGCTCCAGCGCGGAAGTCTGGAGAGGGGGGGGTTTCCTGCTGGTTTTTCTACAGGCTTTTCTGTTTACTGACACTGTGCCGTTTAACCCTCTCGGCCTCGCATCCGGAAAACACAAATGCTTTAACCCTCAGGTACAAGCTCAAGTTCTCTCACAGGTTTGAACCTGGATATCTTTTGTTTCGTTCAATTCTGAAAGAGATTAAACCCATGATTAAATTCATCTTCTAATTCCTGGTATCGTTTGATCTCGTTTTCTGCGGCAGTGCACTGTCAACGCTGAATTTGGGGTTCCGGTTTTCATGAACCGTTTCATCATGCTGGCTACAGGTATGACGGTTTTTAGATTCAGTTTTCTATTGTGATTATCTTTTCATCTGTACGTCTGCAACGGGGTTGTTATTTACTTTCTCTATGATGTATTCTCGTTGACAGGGTTGCGCCATTCCCTTCGGAGGAGACGCGGGTATCCACAGAAACTTGACGGCTCAAACCCTCTCCTGGCCATGGCAACACAGGTATTTACCCCCAGCGCACGGTTTCAGAATTAACCCTGAGGGTTTGGTTTTAAGAACATGATACTTATCTTGGTTTTCTTTTGTTTTGCCCAGGTTTCGAACCTGTGGCATTGTGCCTCTCCGTCGGCGTAATACTGTGTTGGGTTAGGCCGGAGGGTTCCGAACCTATTTGGGATTCGATTATTGGTTACAGCGCTGCCGTTGGACCAATAGGTTCCCTGGTCGTTTCCAATCTGTTTAAATTATTGTTATGTATAATCTTGTTTCAGAACATATGTATAATTTGTTTCAGAACATCGCCGGGCGGTTTTTCCGTGCTCCATACTTATCTTAACTGTATGGATACGATGTTTTCCGTGGTTTTGTGAACTGGTTCCTTCCGTTTAATTGCAATACATACTCTGTTTTGGCTATGTGACGAGTTGTGGTTAGTTTGGTTTCATATGTAACCTTGCCTCCGAGATTGTCAGTGTATTTACATGTTCGTTCAAAGGTGCAATATGGCTTGTTATACTGCGTGTTCTTCTACTTTTCTCAACTCGTAAATATCGTATGATTATCTACTGGTTCCAGTTATTATCTTCTTGTCTGCGTTTTGCTTAATTATTTCCTAGAAAAGTTTCCAGAGGGTTTCAATCTCAGAAGTTAGCTGACAAGGTATTCCGCCTTTCTGAGGAAGTTTTAACTTATTCCAGTGTTGTTTGTTTTCCAGCAATTTAATCAGGGTTCTTCTATTTTCGGCATTAAAATTTCTGTAATCCTGTATGCTAGAGTTAATGCATGTACTATCTCTTCGTTGCTTGAAGTTTCCGTTTCCAGCTTTCTGTTACTGTAATCTTCATTTCCAGAACCATCTACTCAGGATATCATAATATAAAAAAAAAGGTCTTACTATCAAGTAGGTTCCAGATTTTTCCTCTGCTACTGTAATGTGTTCTTTTCTTTCCTAAGCTTATTAACTGTAAAAGAATACTATTATACTAATCAGTAAAGCTGGATTTACTATCAAGCAAACTTCAGATTCTCCCTCTGCTACTGTACTGTATTCTTTTGAGAATATTAACCTTAAGAATACTGTTATACTATACCGTATCTCATTAAATTCTTAACATAGTTTACCTTCCAAAAGAACATGCACAGTAATAACTTAATTTTAAACCTAATAAAATGCTTCAGAAACTTTTACTCATCTGTGATCCAATCGTCTGATGGTGTGCTTTTCCTCCCTACCATGAACCAGGGCTATTACGTCCCTCGGTTCCCCCCTAGCTTCAAGTCCTGGCTTCCTGTTGAACGCAGAGTTCCGTAGGAGGAAAAAACTAGGACATTCCGGTCCACTTCCCCAGCTCTGTCAGCAGTATATTCTGGAGGAGTACTCGGGACAATCCGGTCCAGTGCTCCGACTCCAGTCACAGTCTTCTTCCTAGAGGAGAAAACCCTTCCTCTATGACTGTAATATCTTCTCCACAGAACCCCTAACCCTCCTTGGGATCCTTTACTTATTCCCCAGGGTTTTCTTGGTTAGCTGTGGAACTGCTTTTCTGTTCAACCGCCTTCAGAATCTTGATTTACTTTTACCATCATTTTTTTATTCAGAAACCAATTCCACAATAAAAATCTTTTCTTTTATTTAAATATCAAAATTCCTTTTATCTCAATATTCCAATTAGAACCAAATAACAGCAGTCTTAATTAGCTTATAATTAACAAAACTTAACCATTCGTTAATGGCTAAGAGGGTGGTTACATAAGTACTCGCCATCAAACAAAAAACCTTCGCACTTCAGCTCTTTTAACGTACTGCTCATAATATCATAACCTCTTCCGCCATGGACAATCTATGTTGTATCGACCATGGCAGAGTAATCCATTTTAAGACACTAGGGAAGGAAACTGTGCATAGGTTCTAAGATGACACTGGCCACCGGATTTTGAAGCAAATTTGAACCCTGGGACTTGCCAAAATTCTACAGAGCGGCACTGGCAGGCTTTCGCTCCATCCTCTAGGGATCGTCCTGCAGATGAGAGTCACCATATTAAAGACTCGAACCTAGGTGGAGAGGATAGACAAATATTCTGGAAAACATCGTAAACTAAACTTATTTAATAATTATGAAATATACATTAAAATTGTAATTTATTTATTTATTTATTAAAAATATATTTTTAAAAATATAAATGAATTTTGCATTTCTTAAGGATATTTTGATTGTATAAATTAAATCATTTATATAATTTGAATAATTTGTGTATCAAATTTTAAGTAAAGTTAGCAGCTAGTACTTGCTGCTTAGTTTAATTATAGTTAATTGTTAATCAATTAAAATATTCATAAAAAATAAAAATGAAAGTGAAAAGTTTGTGCTAAAATAGTGTTTTTTGGTGAGCACTTTATCTTATTGGTTGTAATGAATATTTATAACTTTATTTCTTTGGCATCGTTCAAATTGATATGAAGAAACTTAATTTCAATTGAATGAGATGCCAATTCCAAGAAACTGGTTTACACAACCATTTGTATCCTACAAAGTTCAGGGGCATTGTACATGATTGATATAAAGTTTAATGCAATTGGGTTTGTGACAATGAAAGAAGGGAAATATGGAACACAAATTTTATTGTTATGTCTCAAATGGAGTCATGTTTTAAACATGTTTGCTTTATTTTGCATAGAAAAGTGGAGTTGCCATGATCTATAAATTGTGATTTAGGATTAAATTATTTTTTAAATTAAATTGTCAAGACAAGTTAATTAATATTCAAGTTTGTCTATGATTTGTGATTAAGTATTAAATTGGCTGAATTTGACACATTCACTTTGAATAAAACCAAGAATAAAGTTGCAGTGGATTAAACAACTTTAACAAAATTCACACATTAACTTTTTCCATGGTAATGGGGACCAATCTGGTTCAATGAAAGAAGGTAAAACTCCTTTATCAAACTAGCTGAGAAATTGAAGACTAACCTCCCAATAAATGCCTAACAACCTGTCATTCTGTAGCCACTTGAAGCTAAATATGAAACTTCAAAGTGGGATCATGCCCCCATCATTCACACTCATAGAATTAGTTTGGATCCCATACCCCAACCTTTGCGCCATAGAATTTGAATACCCTAAAATGAAATGAAGTGTAGTAGTGCATTGCATTGGATTTACTGCCAACCAAGTGTCCGCCTCTGCTGGAGTGTCAAAGAATCCTTTGACATACAAGACCAGATACATAGAGACATTAATCACAGACACACACTAAAAGAAGAAAAAAAAAGAAACTTCTTGAATTCTTGAAGATCATTTCTTGAATTACTCAATTATATTTTTTGTATTAGGATTAATTTCCTGAATTCTTAATAAATCTTGGAGGCAGGAATGAGAAAAACTATGGGTAAATAAAACAAATTCAAGAAAGAAATACTAACGAGACCCTAAAAGTTAGTAACCATATATCAATAAAAATTTCTTTGAATAAAATTAGGAAAGAAATGCTCACAATTTTTTTAAAAGTAATTGTTTTTTACTAATTTAATTATATTCATTGAAATGAAAGTTTTATTGGAGAAAAAAAACTATAATTCATGAAAATGAAAGTGGAAATAATAGAAAAAAATTAAATAAAAAGGAAATAAAATTAAAAGAAAAAAAATAGTAACTAATAAAAAAACAGAAATTACTAAACAACACCTAGACCTCAACCAATCACATAAAAACTAAGCACATTTAAATAGTAATAAAAAATAACAAAAAATGAATTTCGAATGTTGAACTATGGATAAATATCTTTAGTCAAAGACAAATTAATACGATACTGAATGTGTAATACCATGCTTGGCAAGGTATAATAATAAAATGTATGTTAAAAAAACACTCCATATAATTACATTAATAAATGTGTCTATTTTGGAATAGAGTTTCTAAAATTTTAATTTAATTATCAATAATTAATAGGTAGATGCTAGGGATTTAATCTCTACTCGATATCTATGAAATGTTTTTAATAATAATTATAGATAGATATTAGGAAGCCCTCCCTAAATATGCTAGAATGTTTAACTTGCTAAAAATAATGCAATCTTTAATAACAAGCTTACTCCTCAAAGCATTTCAATTAAAGCATTATCATTGTGTGCCAAATTTGAAGTCCCAAAACAGAATTATAGTAGCCCTATGAAATAGTTAGATCAATTGGAAAAATGATGGCTAATTAAGATATGGATATCAACCCACCTATACTAGTTGGAATCAAAAAAATATGAGAGAATTTTGGAAGTTTAGAATGATGTATGTAGAATTCAAAACTTGGAAGAATAGTAGAAAAGGATGGATTCTCTATTTTCATGGAGCTTCCAAAAGAAATTCAGAAGGGGGAGGGGCTCTTTATGATGATGAGGATGAATTTTTTTAGGTACTCATGGGGACTTGGTCATATGAAAAATAATAAATTAGAAACGGATGATCTTTATCAGGGTATCTTGATTTCCAAAGAAAAGTAGAGACTTTCATGTATTACAAGACCATAAAAAAGAAGCAAACAATCTATCTAATGATGGATGCAAATTGAAAGCAGTATAATTGTGCATCAATGATCAAATTAGTCCATCAATTATTCCTTATTGGAGTCTAATAAATCAAAAATTAATTTAACCCCAAGCACATAAGCTCATAAGGTCAGGTTCATAGTCATGAAGGACTTTATTATCAATCAATAGTTTTATGTTTTGTAAACGTTATTTTTTGTTTTGTAAGGTATGCACCTACAAAAGCCCAAGTTTAGTATATCTCTTGGACAAGAGAAAAATGATAGAAATTTTAAAGAAGTTGATATGTAATTCCTAATTTATTTGTCATGAACCAAGGGCATATTTTTAGAATATATATATTTTTTCTCGGTAAGAAAAAATAATGATTTATAACAAAGGTAGTTAAAATAAAAATCTACACATTATTTTAATTGTGAAATGAGTAGTGTTTAATTTTTTTAAATAACTACATGAATAGTTTTGTACCGAAGGCACTACCACTAATCCACAAACAAAGGTATGGGGAAATTCAAACTTTGAATCTCCTTATATATAAAACTTCATCATCACATGGGATTACCAATTGGTCATTAATCCAAAAACAATGGTAAATAATTGCGGAAATTAAAACCTTGAATTTCCTTATACATAACACTTCATTATCAGAGGGGATTACCAATTGACCTATCCCCTAAACACTATTTTAAAGTAAAATTATAATTTAGTTAAATTTTATAATTTTTTAAACCTTTAAAATTATGAGATTTATTACTGAGTAAATGTTTTGATATCTATTCAGACTTATCAACCATTTAATTTATATAACTATAGTAATAATAATTTATATTTAATTCAATTATTAAATTATATATATATATATATATATATATATATATATATATATATATATATATATATATATATATATATATATATATATATATATATATATATATATATATATATATAGTGAGAGTGTGAATGGAGCAATGCGGTGTTTCTTTTGTTTTAGGGTTCAATGGCTCTGAGGCTGTTGATAGGCATAGATTTGAATGGGGGTGGCAGATTCGCCATGGCTCGGGGGGCAGAGATAATGATTTTTCGGTGCAGATGGAGGGGGACACACCACTGGAAAATAGTGGTTGGGAGAAGGCCGACAAGGACCAGGTTCCCTAGCCTCCTTGCGTTTCTGTGGGCTGCCATGGGGGGCGAGAACATAGAGGCTGCTAGGGAAGAGAGTATTTCCTGAGGGTCAGGTTTCTAATGAGGCAAGGAGATAAACATACGGCTGATCTCCCCATCTACGAGGTAGATTGGGTAGGCGCTTGATCCATATTTATGCAAGAACACAACAGAATATAGAAATAACCATAAACATAGAAATACAGTGGAAATAAGGCTTCATTTCATTAATATCAAATCACAAAAATATTCTTACAAACATGATGGAAATAAAATAGCTAGGGTGCTAGTAGTGAATCTTTGAGAAGAGATGTGGCGGCTACAGACCTCTGAACTGTGTTACAATGAGGCTCGAGGGCCTATTTATTATGGAGAAACAATGGAGAACTCTAAACATCCAAAAACCTAACCCTAGGAGATGAAGTGCCAAAACTATGGGCCCTGTTTGGGTAAATTGGTGTTTTAACTTCCCGGGGACGTAACTTCGGCATACTATCTCCGATTGGGGCCTCAAAACAGCTCCAGAAGTTCAGGACCCGAAAAACTACTAAAAATAGTAAGTTGTGAAAAAAAATAAAAGAGACAATGGTGGGGCCCCAAGTGGAATAAGCAGGTGGCCACTAATATCCACTTGGATCATTCCTCCCCCCTTAGGAAGCAATGGTCCCCATTGCATTGAGTTGCTCCATGAGATGAGGAAAATTCTGTTGAACTTGGTCCTTGGTGAACCACTTGCCTTGGTGTAGGGGTTGGCCAGCTTTGACAACCCAGTATAGTTGGATTTTCTATCGGCGAGTGTTCTTGATTTTCATGTCCATGATACAGTCTGTGGTGGCCTGTTCCATGCAGTCTGGGTTTAACTCTTTTGGTGTGAGTTCTTCTGCAATGTTAGAGGTGTCCAATAGAGGTGGGAAGTAGGGACGAAGGCGTTCTACATTGAATACTGGGTGTAGACCAAGGAATGGTGGAATACTGAGCTCGAAGGCATTGTTCCCTATAGCCTTGGTGATGGTGTATGACCCATATCGGAGCGGGCGAATCTTGCAGTGGGGTCCAGTGAGGCACTCCTTCTGCAAATGTAGCCACACTTTTTCGCCCACCTGGAAGTTGTGTGGCACCCGATGTTGATCATGTCATTGCTTGTACTTATCATTGGTTCTGTCCAATATGTCATGAACCTGTTGGCGGATGTGCTAAATGCGCTCGATGAAGTTGTTTGCTTTGTTAGCTTCAGACTGGACATGAGCCGAATCGGCTTGAGTAGCTGCAAATGGCATGGCTACGTCAATGGGACATAGTGGCTGGAATCCCAAGCCCACCTGAAAGGGGCTGTGGCAGGTTGAGCTGTGGAGAGCTCGGTTATAACTATGTTGTACATAGGGAAGGCTCTCATCCCATGTGCGTGGATGATTTGAATTGTTCATGCACAAAATGTGTACAATCATCCTGTTGACGATCTCTGTCTGGCCATTACTTTGGGGATGGAAAGGTGTGGACTTGGTGAGCTTGGTGTCCAACATTGACCCGAGGCTGGACCAAAATGTGCTGAGGAACCTGCTGTCACGATATGATATGATGGACTGTGGGATCCCAAAGTGTACCCACACTTGTTAAAAGAAGAGTTTAGCAGTGGCTTCTGCTGTGATATTCTTCTTGCAAGCCGCCATAATGGCCATCTTTGAGAATTTGTCGATGACCACGAAAACACAGTCGTTTCCATGCTTAGTACAAGGAAGGCCTGATAATCCATGGATATGGATTCCCAAGGTCGACTAGGGGTAGGTAGCGAAGTATAGAGCCCTTGCTTCTTGATGGTCGGTTTGGCAATGGCGCAAGCAGTGCAGGATCTGATGTACTTCCCGACATCCTGTCGAAGGTTCGGCCAATAGAAATACTTCTGCAGTACTGCCACTATTTTCTCGACCCAAAAATTCCCAGCGACTCGACTGTAGTGCGCTTCCCATATCATCTTGGCACACTCACTTGAAGGAACACAAAGGTGTCCCAGGTGACATAATAGTGCATCTTGGAGGTGAAAATTTTGAACTTGCATACCCCCCAAGAGTGCCTTGTATGTGTAGCTGAATTCTGGATCACTCTTGTAGAGAAGTGGCCAATCAGAAGTCTCATGCCCACAAGAGTTGAGAACGGTGGTTATGGCCACGATTGGTGGTCGGCTGAGGCAGTCTGCAACATTATTGGTGCTACCCTTCTTGTACTTGATGTTCAAGTGAAATTGTTGCAGATATGTGGACCACTTCTGATGGCGATCGTTGTGCAACTTCACTTGTGTCTGTATGAACTGCAGGGGTCGATGGTCTGTGTGGATGATTGTCTCCTTCCCCAAAATCTAATGCTTCCATTGTTGAAAAGCCTACACAATAGAATACATTTCTTGTAGAAATTAGCTGAATAAATCACTTATTCACTGAAGATTAACCCGGTCATATATCAATTTCGAATTGCATACATAACACATAACCTTCTTCTACAATTAATTGTCACATGCGGAAAATAACAGAAGCAATCTCACTGGTGGAACCTTTACAAGATCAGCCTCGCAAACCTCGATGGACGCCCATGGGGGACGAAAAGAAAGATGAGGGAGCAGGAGATCCTATCAAAATATTGCTCGAGGAGGCCCTCGAAAAACAAAGGAACGCGATGATGGATAGCTTTGCTCAGATCCTTCAACGGCTGCCCACCGGCGGCGCATCTGCATCCAGTAGCCACTCTGGAGTTGCGACTTCCTTTAAGGTACAAGTAAATTTTGACATTCCCATATTTGAGGGTCAAATAGACGCAGATGCCGTAGATAGATGGTTGAATCTATTAGAAGGATATTTCTCTGTTCATGACTTTTCAGACCGGGAGAAGATTATTTTTGCACTCACCAGCTACATGTTAGAGGCGGTGGGAAACCTCTGTGAAACGAGGACCAGATCGAACCTTTCTGTTCTCGGCCGTACCAACTTGGAATTCTTTCCGAGACGCTGTCAAGGAACAGTGCTATCCCGTGGGGAGCTATGAGGACAAGTACATACAATGGACCACGCTGCGACAACAAAGGGATCAAGATGTGCACGAGCTGACGAATCTGTTCCATACCCTGCGCACAAAGTTGGGTATCAAAGATTCAGAGAAACATTTGGTGCTAAGGTATCGCAGCTGTCTGCACAGATACATTCAGGAGGAAATGGAGTTCCTCGACATCTCCTCGCTTGGTACGGCATACCGGTATGCTGCCAAGATTGAGCAGAAATTCAAACAGAAGAAGCGAGACTTTGGATCTGTGAATCAAAAGCAAGGAAAAGATGCTTCCAAACCGCAAAACAAAGGACAGAGCATGGCGGCTAAAGACAACCCGTCAAAGCCACAAGAAAAGAACAACACCGTAAAGCCAAAGAAGGACACGGGAAAGTGGTGTGAGTTCCATAAGAGCTCCACTCACAACACAAGTGAGTGTCGGGCAAGCAGTCGCTAGTGGCCGAGATGAGGGCTTCTGAGTCAGATGCATGCTCCGACTCCGAATCAGAACCTGAAAAAGGGAATGAAAAAGGGAAACAGATTATTGATGCGGAGCCCAATGCCATTGTTGCCACTACAAAGGTCCAGAAGGAGGAACCGGAAGATCCAGAGGAGGAGGAACGTCTCTTCCACTCCCAGATGTGGGTAAAGGGCTCCCCTGTACAGTTCATTGTCGACAATGGGAGCCAAAAGAACCTCATTTCAGCAGACGCCGTGAAGCGGTTGGGCTTGCCGACCACAGTTCACCCACATCCATACACCATCGGGTGGCTTCACCAAGGACGAGATCTCCGCGTCAGCCAGCAGTGCCGCCTTCCCTATAGCATCAAGCCCTTCACGGATGAGGTATTATGTGACGTTGCTCCTATTGATGTTTCTGATGTATTATTAGGACAACCATACTTGTGGAAGCGTCATGCTGTGTATGAGTCTCGACCGCGTGCTGTTATTATTACTTTGGGAAATAAGTTGTACAGGATACCAGAGGTACCACCTCCTACGACTATCTCTTTGGTTACTGCAAAACAATGTAGTAAGCTCATCTCCCAAACCAGGAAATTCGTTTTCCTGATGATCCGCCCCCAGGGCAAGAAGAAGACTGTGGCCACGACCTCCAGACAGGGCCCCTCTGCACGACAACAACAAATGGATAAGGTCATGGAGGAGTACGGGGACATCTTCACCTCACCCACAGGGGTTTCTCTGCACTGTCAGGTCAAGCACCCGATTGATCTGACCCCAGGTGCGCCGCTACCCAATGGACCGATCTATCGACGCTCTGTTCTGGAAAATGATGAAATCAAGAGGCAGATTCAGGAGCTGTTGCAGAAAGGTCACATCAGACCAAGTTCATCGCCATGTGGGAGCCCGATCGTGTTGGTACAGAAGAAGGATGGGACGTGGAGACTCTGTATTGACTATCGGGCGCTGAACAAGATCACTGTCCGGAATAGGTACCCAATCCCACGGATTGATGACCTTCTGGACCAACTCCAAGGTGCAAAATATTTCAGTAAGATCGACCTAAAGTCTGGGTATCACCAGGTACCAATTGAACCCTCTGATGTGTGGAAAACTGCCTTCAAAGCTAAGGAAGGCCTTTTTGAATGGCTGGTCATGCCTTTCGGGTTGACGAATGCTCCCGCAACCTTCATGAGGATGATGGACGACATCTTGCGGCCATTCACCAACTCATTCGTAGTGGTGTACTTGGATGACATTCTGATCTTCAGCAAGACTTGGGAATAGCACCTTCATCACATCCGACAAGTCCTCCAAACACTGCGGCAACACAAGTTGTGTGCCAATTTGGAGAAGTGCACGTTTGGCATGACCCAGGTTCAATATCTGGGATACATTATTGATGAAAAGGGGGTGCATGTGGATCCAGCCAAGATCCAAGTCATTAGGGATTGGCCAGCCCCGACTACTATAACAGAGCTTCGCAGCTTTCTGGGTCTTGCTAATTTCTACCGTAGATTCGTGTTGGGATTCTCTCATATCACTTGGCCCTTGAGTCAAGTCACAAAAGGAGGAGCGAGAGAAAAATTCTTTTGGTCGGAACCTCAACAGAAGGCATTCAAAGAATTGAAAAATCGCCTCTGTTCTGCCCCAGTGCTCACCTTACCAGACATGCAGCAGCCATTTGAGATCGAGACAGATGCCTCTGACTATGCTATTGAGGCAGTTCTTACCTCTTTTCGAGGACATCCGATGCTCTCAGTGAAGAACATTTGTGAGACGGTTGCAAGTATCCCACCTATGAGGAAATGACTATGTTTTCGTGGTCGTTGACAGATTCTCGAAGATGGCCATTATGGCGGCCTGTAAGAAGAATATCACAGCAGAAGCTACTGCTAAACTCTTCTTTGAACCAGTATGGGTACACTTTGGGATCCCACAGTCTATCATATCAGATCAAGATAGCAGGTTCCTCAGCACATTTTGGTCCAGCCTCTGGTCAATGTTGGACACAAAGCTCACCAAGTCCACAGCTTTCCATCCCCAAACAGATGGCCAGACAGAGGTCGTCAACAGAATGATTGTACACATTCTGCGCATGTACAATTCAAAGCATCCACGGACATGGGACGAGAGCCTCCCCTATGTACAACATAGTTATAATCGGGCTCTCCACAGTTCAATCGGCCATAGCCCCTTTCAGGTGGGCTTGGGATTCCAGCCACTATGTCCCATTGACGTAGCCATGCCATTTGTAGCTGCTCAGGCCAATTCAGCTCATGTCCAGTCTGAAGTTGACAAAGCAAGTAGCTTCATTGAGCGCATTCAACACATCTGCCAACAGGTTCATGATATATTGGACAGAGCCAATGCCAAGTACAAGCAACGCCATGATCAACACCGGGTGCCACACAACTTCCGGGTGGGTGACAAAGTATGGCTACATTTGCAGAAGGAGCGCCTCACTGGACCCCACCGCAAGCTTCGCCCGCTCCGATACGGGCCATACACCATCACCAAGGCTGTAGGGAACAATGCATTCGAGCTCAGTATTCCACCATTCCTTAGTCTGCACCCAGTCTTCAATGTGGATCGCCTTCGTCCTTACTTCCCACCTCTACTGGACACCTCGGACATTGCAGAACAACTCACACCAACAAAGTTAAACCCAGACTGCATGGAACAGGCCACCACAGATTGTATCATGGACATGCAAATCAAGAAAAATCGCCAACAGAAGATCCAACTGTATCGGGTTGTCAAAGATGGCCAACTCCTGCACCAAGGAAAGTGGTTCACCAGGGACCAAGTTCAGCAGAAATTTCCTCATCTCATGGAGGAACTTAACGTAATGGGGACCATTGCTTCCTAAGGGGGGCGGAATGATCTAGGTGGATATTGGTGGCCACCCGCCTATTCCACTTGGGCCCCCACCATTGTCTCTTTCAGTTTTTCAGTTTCGGCATAACTTACTATTTTTAGCAGTTTTTCGGGTCCTGAACTTCTGGAGCCGTTTTGAGGCCCTAAACGACGTTTTTTGGGTATCATTTACCA
This sequence comes from Pinus albicaulis, assembly GCA_034641835.2. Lineage (NCBI taxonomy): Eukaryota > Viridiplantae > Streptophyta > Pinopsida > Pinales > Pinaceae > Pinus > Pinus albicaulis. The sequence goes on along the minus strand of CM076576.1, from coordinate 673,464,051 downwards.
GCGGATTGGATCATCCAATTCGTCTCGACAGTTGTAGTCCTCGGATAGAGCTTTCTAATGATGTATCATGTGCGTCAAACGGAGATAGTATGCCAAAGTTACGTCCCTGGGAAGTTGAAACACCAATTTACCCAAAACGGGGCCCATAGTTTTGGCGCTTCATCTCCTAGGGTTAGGTTTTTGGGATGTTGAGGGTTCTCCATTGTTTCTCAATAATAAATAGGCCCTCGAGCCTTATTGTAACTCAGTTTAGAGGCCTGTAGCCGCCACATCTCTTCTCAGAGATAGCTACCAGTGCCCTAGCTAGTTTTATTTCCATTCTGTCTGTAAGCAAATTTCAATTCTTTGATATTAATGAAATGAAGTGTTAATTCCGCTGCATCTCTGTATTTATGGTTATATGTTTATTCTGTTGCATTCGTACATAAATCAGGATCAATTGAATTGTTCTCTAGGAAAAACAAGAGTAAGAGTTTTCCTTGCACACAAGAACTCCAGTAACACTAATCCAAAAGAGTAAACATAATATTTATCCATCGGTTGCTTCCTTCTGAAGTATTCAAGATCAAGGTACCCAAAGGCCAAAAATACCTTTGAATCATGTCTTTGAAACTGTAAAGTCTGCCACCTTTTCCCGTGATCCTGTTTTCGTGGAGATCTTTGACATTTAGATAACCGCATTGGATTCATGACAAGTGAATTACATTGCATTAACCATATATTCGAGCTTCATTGGTATCTCACCAGTCAAACAATTTGCCAATAAGTTGAGGGAGTACAAATTGGTGCAGTTGAAAATGAAAGGCAAGATTGTTCTATCGAGGCCAAATCCCATGACGCTAAGATTCAAAACCATATCATTATCATAGTTCATGCCTTCAAGCTCCAAGATGGTGATGTTGCAGGGGTTTTGATCTTGTCTCCAATCCACAGTCACACCTTCGAGCTCTAAAATGGTGACATTGTAGGGGTTTCTATCTTATCTCTGGTCCACTGCATGAGCTTGGGTACATAAACCTAGTACCATGTTAGGTTAAAGGACATTATGAGTATTTGACACATAAATCTCGATAGAGAAATCGAATTATGGAGAAATTGGCTATCATACATATTTGGTTTCCTTTGTCAATGTACCAAAGTCGTCGGTCCTCCAAAAGGATCCTTCTTCCCATTCTTTCCTCCAAAAATAGTGTTCATTAGTGCTGCCATATATGCTAATAAACCCCCTTCACCATCTCCCCCATCAAGAAATCTTAGCTTTTAAACAAAAATCTGAAGGTCAAGCTCTCCATCATTCAGGGTTATATGGCATGTCTTGTAACTGTCCAAAGAATCTTCTTTTCAATACATTGCTAGATGTTGGTATGATGCAGATATCCCATTTAATGTTGCTCACATACCTTATTACCAATCTATGCGAGACTCTATTATAGCTATAGGAAAGGGCTTGAAAGTCCCTATTATGCATGACTTGAGGGGATCTCTTCTACAAAAAGAGATTTACTACTTTGATTATTAATCAAATATAATCAAAGTAAGCGGGGGGATAACAGAGGTAAGCGGGGCGATAGTAGAGGTGGGGGTTTGAGGGTTCAAAATCAGAGTTGTCGAGGTGGAGGAGGTTATGGTGGCAAGGGGAATCATGGGTTTGATTTATTTTAGGTAAATGAGGGGCAGGTTATCCAACATTGCTACCTAGAGAATTGTCGTGCACTTATCAACAAGCTGATGGAAAGAGTGGACACAACTGAGATATTATGTCGTGAGGAACATGCAAAGCAGATGAAAAAATTGGACCAAATGCACTATTTACAATACCAAGTTTGGGAGAGACTGGTAGTGGCTTGGTGAGGCCGAAATCAACTCATTGAGAAAGTAGTGTGGAGACTTGGTTCGCACACTTTGAAGGGCACAGTCAGTGTGACTTCTGTCCTCCAGCACATTTAGGAAAAACCCTGGACAACCCTGCATCCATCACGTTGGACGAATAGTATGATATTTTGTGTTCTTTATGTTTAATATGTGTTTTGGTGCCTCTGGGCCAACCGTTTATGGACAATGTCCCTAGTCCCTCTTTTGTATTTTTTTGCATCTGGTGCAAATTTTTGTCAACAAACCCAGTCGAGGTGAGACTAGACCACCTGTTTTGTAACTAGATATATATACTCCTTTTTTCCTACATGAATATAACATTGAATTAAAAAAAAACAAAGGTTCATACATCATTAAAAATTTAATTAAGTTTCATACTTAAATTAATAAATTTTCATACCTATTTATTAAATAGGTCTATAAATATATATTTTAGGTTTATCTATTTAGTATTTATCAAATGTAAATATGATGATTCAATACTATATTTAAATGAACTCACATGTTTAACATAATAAATGTTATATTTATCTATTTATTAAATGTAAATATGAATATTGTCATAATCTAGAATGGAGGCTGCAGATTCCTAAGAATGACTTTAAAAATTGGTGGAAGTCTCGTGAAAAAGCCACAATATTTTTTGATGGAGCTTCTAAGGGAAACCCAGGTACATCTGGAGCTGGGCATGTCATTTATCACCGGATTGGGCAAAGCAGAATCAATTTCAGTTGGGGCCTTGGGCAGAGCTCTAATAATGAAGTAGAAATATTAGGGTTGGTCAAAGCCTACCAGATCATGAAGAGCATAGAGAAGAAGACATACAAGTTTTCGGAGACTTGGAAATCGTGATCAAGATCATGAAAACAGAAGATTAATTCAATAACCTAGCTCTCAATAAGACTCTGCAAAGACTCAGACAAGCGTTACAAAAATACACTTCCAACTCCTCCTTCCATGTCCTCCAAAATTTAAACAAGGAAGCGGATGCAAAAGCAAATGCAAGTTGCCTCTTAGCCCAAGGAGATCTATCAAAAAACGACGATGTAATAATTTGGTTTCCAATCCCTTAAGAATCATCTATGTAAGAGAAAATCAGCTATGTAAGAGCAGATCGCGACTGAAAGGGAATTTTTGGGAAAAAGAATATGTATCAAGGGTTGATTATGCTGTGACCAGACCTAATTTCATAAATAAAAAATATACCCATTCTTGTTAAAAAAAAAATGTAAATCTCAATATTTAACCTTAGATTTAAAAAATTTCACACTTTTAACATAAATCAATGAAGTTTAAAAAGTAAACTTTATGGCCAAATATTAAATATAAATATAAATATTAATTTCATTATCTAATTAATATTATAACCTTTACTAAAATTATAATGAAGGCATGAGTGTAAAGTTGATAGATGATACATGCAATTATGTTAATTGTAGATGAATCCATCTACACTGTTAAACTTTAGAGACAAAAGGGTATTCATAATTTTAACACTGTAAATTCAAAGACCCCTTTGTATCTAAATTTTAACACTGCAAATGTATTCAGAGACACCTATAGTGAAATGTAACACTTCGGTACCAAAATTATAATTTTCCATATATGAAGTGACACAATTAGAAATTACTGACATAAATGACTAATTCATATACTTGTTGTACTTTTTATTTGGCCATATTTTTATTCTTGGCTATAATAGTCATTTACAATAATCATTATTAATTTTTTTACTTATTATCTAGTCATATATTTTAATCCTAGACTAAATTAGTCACTTTTACTTTAGTCACTTATTATCTAGTCATATATTTTATCCTTGAACTAAATTAGTCATCTAAGTTAGTCGCTTTTAGTTTAGTCACTTATTATCTAGTTTTATATTTTATTCGAAGACTAAATTAGTCATTTAAGTTAGTCATTTTTAGTTAGATCACATAAAATTGCTCAAATTTAGTAGTAATTCACTTGAAATAATTGCGGTGACTAACATTTTTAGTCACCTAGTCATTAATTTCATGATTTTTTACTAGTGTCATTTGACCTCATTGGATGATAAAATTCTAGATAGGAACATAAGGGATGCCAAATAATCATGAAAATTTACTTCTATGGCATTTCATAGGATTTATAGACCCCCTCGTTGTTCCATGAGCATGAAGAGACATTGAATGACACCTTTTCTAGCACTACTCCACTAGAGCCTCCATGCTATCTCTGCTAAGCTTTAGTTCTTACAAGATGATAATGTTAGAATTTTTATTTTTAATTTTGTATCTAAGAAGTCTTTGTTTCCCCTTACTATTGAGATCCCTTATCTTTCACAAAATCACTTTCATTAAGAAGTATGGATGGCATGAAAAACCCTTGAAAGAAAATTAATTTTAAAAAAAATGGCAAGAAGATTCCCTACCTATTGTACTAACTCTTGTGTAGTTTTCATGCATCACAATTTGTATCATTTTACTAGTTTGATATGGTATCCCAAATATGAAGAATGAGAACAATGATAAGGAATTTTAAGATTTGAAAATCTCTCCAAAATGGCGAATTTAATTGTGAGATATGATTATTTGAGAATAAACATTTGCACCTCGAACTTGGGTCCTTGGAATTGCAGCTGCTCTAGTATCTCGAAGAGGGTTTTCTCCTCTACCTCCATTTCATTCAATCCTTCTATGCTTACCTAATAAATTTTCTCCGTTATCATTTCTTCCATCATTGTCTGTTCATCATCCATTTTAGGCTATGTATTACTTATGTCTTCCATTGTGTTTTGTGGGTCCTTCCTTTTCTTTGTAGATGTGTCTTGCATGGGATTATGTTGTTGGCACAAGGATTCCTTAAGCAAATTTTGATTGTTTTTTAGTGGACCTTGCTTAGCTAAGGGGCCAATTTTCAGATCTTTCTATGTGAATCTTGCTCTACTAAGCCAAACAAAATTCTTTGTCTAGGGTGAAATGAGTCACGAGGAACGAGATGAAGAGACTAGAATTGTTAAGAAAAAAAGGGCCATTCTCAAAGACTCTTGAACGATCCTCTAAATTAGTGAAGATCATCATAAGAAAACATTTGGCTCCACTCTACAAATCAACATGCACTTTTTGCTACCATTTAGCCTTGATCCATGCAACTAGATCTTGTTCTGGTGGCCAAGAACAAATAAATTTCTAGATTAAAGCATGCTCTTGCATGATCTCTATGTGCTCAAAGATTTTATGTGCCTTGACCTCAAATATTGGGTTTTGAATGATTCAAACACAATGGCTTGATCTATTTTTTTTCCATGAAATGTGCGTGATTGTTGCATCTTTTCGACCTCTTTGCTATGAATTTCCAAAGGGGTGGGAGGATTGATGAGGTGTTGTTGTTACCACCTTCTTCCTATACTTAGAATCTCATGGGACTACATTGTAATATAAAAGGGTCCACACCCTCTCCCTGAGACAAGGAGGCCATACGTTGATGAGAATCAGGCTAAAAATGAAGTCCCAGAAAATTATTAGAGCCCGCTATGGAGAGTATGCAAAGGCATGTAAACCCTAAACACAACTCCTACTTCATGGGATCTCCATCATATTGGTCTTAACTCTTATAAGTTTGTTTGAGTAATTAATTAAGCCCCTTCCTTTGTTTGTATATATAGTTCATCAACATGACATTGTACCTAATAAAAATGGTAGTATTTATATATAATTATTTAATATATTTTTATTAATTTAGTATTTTTTTAGCATTTTTTTTAATTATTATTTAATATATAAATAAGAAATTTAAAAGTAGTATAATTAACATTATATAAAACCTAATTCTATATATTAATAATAAAGATTATCTAAAACCTAATTATATATATTAATAATAAACATTATATAAAATAAAAAATTGGGAAGCAAAAATGCGTGGCTTTCATAGTTTTTCTTTAATGTTAATTACCCTCTCTCGAAGTTACAACAATTTCTCAGCAGTGACCTTGGATCAGGGCGTTAGTTCTATGTAATTCTAGCAGATTGGCAGGACTAAAGCTATAGAGACAACATTTCAACCACTTTGGGATTCTAGGATCTAGCCCTCCTAAATCCAGAGAGGGATCTCTCTATAAGTGAAAAGATTGATTTATATTTAAGGCTTTTGAATATGATATTAGGCTAGTTATGAAGAACAAGGTTTTGTTTGGTTTTTGGTTGGGAAAATATAAAATTAAGGTGAAGGAAGTATAAATGAAGGGTGAAGGTGTATGAAAGTGAAAGAGTGATTCAACTAACAAGATAGGCAAGAAGCAACTTCAATCCATTGGGCTATGGAGTTATAGTAGGATTTAATTGAAACAACAAGGTTCAAGAGTGGTCTATGGGGCAAGTCATCTATGTCAAAAGATCTCTCTAACTTGATTTTATGGAATGGAATTAAACAATAAGGAGATGGATCAAACAAATGAAGAACAAAGAGAAGCCTAAGATCAAGTAGTAATTTGAAACTATCCTGCTTTTGGCATGCACTTAAGAATGACATAAAAGTAATCTAAGATCAGGTAAGTACTTTGAAACTAGCTTGCTTTTGATGCACTTTCAATAGAAAACATTTAAAACATTTAGAATAGCTTAAGATCAAGTAAGGACTTCGAACCTATCCTTCTTTCAGCATATTCAAAAGGAAAACATTCACGATAAATTGAAAAAGTAGTCTAAGATCAGGTAATGAATTTGAACCTATCATGCTTTCAACATACTCTTAAGGGAAACTTTCAAACAACCTTCGGAGGAAAACTAGCAGACAGGGCAAACCATAAACTTTCTTAGTCCAACTCTACTTAGCAAGTAATGAAAAAAACATTCAAGAACAATGTTTAAAGTCCAGACAGTAAGACGTGGAAACATCAACATTCCTTAACTGCTTGGATTGTATCAAAACATTCTCGAAAACACAATTGGATGAAAACATTAATATAAAGCTTATCAGTGAGAGTAGGGTACTTGTTAGAGTAAATCCTAGCTCTATATTTTTTGTTCTTTATCAGAGAAAGTGGACATAATGGAAAGAAAAAGAAAATAACAATTTACAATAAGAAACACATCACCGTTGACATGGACCAGGATCCCATAAATCAGCTTGTGTTTGATGTTCAAACCAATTATAATCATCAAGTCCAGTGGTTCTCTACAGCTTCAAACTTCTCATCTTAGCTTAGGTATCTTCAATTACAAATAGAGCTTAGATCAGCTTCAGAAAACTATTTACAGACAACAGATATGAAGTGACCAACATTATCTCATCTTCTACAGAAGTTGTTATAGAAGAAATGAGGAGGTGGAATCAGAGAAAAGATCTCCAGGCCCAATTAATACAGTTTAATGTTTCTCGACCTTTGAGGGGCTCAATAGAGAATATTTTTGATATTTCTCTATATTAATTGGTTTTCATTATGTATTAAGAATCTTAGCAGAGTTTGTTGACTTTAGAACTCTTTCGGCAGGATTTGCAATAACTCTAGTTGCTTTAAGAAAAATATCACTGACTAAGGTAATAACTCTGGCCTTCTTTGATTTCTTTGAGGGTGTAGGTGGCTTTTGGTAGCTAGAGAGGATTCAATTAGCCTCTGATGTGGCAGTGGAGGCTTCTCGGACTGATAGATCTGATTGTTTTAACCTAAAACACTGTTAATTTTCTTTAATCCCATGTTTTAGGCTTAATTGGCTTAATCTCCGTCTTCGGGTCTTCAACGAAGTGGATTAGTCTTTTAATAGTCAAATTATTGCCGTAATCCCTCAAAACTATGTTTAAAACCTTCAAACATTGATTTCTACTTTGATTTTACCCCTGGACACTGATACTCTTTATTTGATCAAGGTTTACTATGTTTTGTTGTTGCGCAGGCGTATAGAGGGTCTTATAATGTTATCAGTGCTCATGAGGAATGGATAAATCATGATGTGAACCTTTCCAAAAAAAAAATCTTGATTGATATTGGCCTGAGGGAACGTCATCCCTGGAAATTAATTTCTTCTTAAACAATGGAACAACCTTTAAAAACCCGCACAAATAAGAAAAAATTATAAAAATCCTGCTGGGATAGGTTTAAACTGCTTTGGAGGCTCAGATTTAGTCGTGACTATCGGATTAAATCAACCAACGGTGAGGATTGCTTGTTGGGGTCAAAAGGGGAGGCGGTTGGGTGAATGAGAGTTAGATTAAGTCTGCGCTGTTAGATCAAATTGATCAACGGCTGAGATTAATCGGGAGTTTATAATGCAGAGGGGGGTAATATTATAACAAAATGGAGGAAAATGTAATGAAAAGGGGCAAAAAATCTTTGGTGAAGGTGAAATGGGGTTAAATGAAATTTGGGGTCGCAGAATGATCTGGGCTATTGGATTAGATCAACTAACAGAGATCGACGGAGGAGATCCTTTGATAAAATCTCTGGGAAGAATGGTGGGCGACGATGGCTTAATGGTTAGATGAAATCTGGGCCATTGGATGAAAAGAACGAATGGCGGAGATTTTAAATGAGAAAATGCAATGCAATGGGGAAAGGTGGTTTTGGCTAAAAAAATTGCTGGTTTCGCATTGTCTTAAAGTGGTTTTCGAATTTTTCCAAAACAACGCGATATAGGTCTGTGCTTGACACGTGTCCTTTTAAAACCAGTCATATCACGTAATTTTTTGGCATTAACATTAAGGCACAAATTTACATGATATGGGATAGCAACCGTCGGATGATAGGCGGGGAGATCCGACGATGGGAATGAGAGTGTGATGAGATAAGATGCGCGGGTGGAAAATGTTGGGCAGGGTCAAGGCGGTTTAGATCTAGACCGTTGGATCTCAGGAATGGACGACCGAGATCTGTCGAGGGGGAAGGTAGGTCCCAAAGGAGTTGGGCCTATTAGGTTGAATATGGACCATAGGATCTAAGAGATTGATGGCTCAGATTTAATCTCGGGGAAATGAAAGGAATATGAGGCAGAGGGTCGAGCGAAGATCGGGTGAAATGTGGACCGTTGATCTGCAAAGATCAATGGTGGATCTTCACCGAAGGATTACACTGACGAGTTTATGAAATAATCAAAGGGAATTTAGGTTTGATTTGGACCGTAAGATTTATGAAACGGATGGCCCAAATTCGATCACAGGGTCACAAATCGGCGAAGGCAAAGGGAAGGAACAAAGGGAATACGACGATGCAATTAAGCATGGGCCATTAGATCTAGGAGAGATCAATGGTTAGGATTGAATCGACGAGTTTTAATGTTAGAGGGCTATGGCGGAGCGCGATTTAATTTGGGCCATTGGTTCTTATGGATTTCAACGGTTCAGATTAAATTGCGGGATTACAATCAGAGGAGGGAAATGGAACAGAAAAAATAAACTTTATGATGCGATAGAACAATGATCGTCGATCTAAAAAATAGATCAATGGTTAGGATTTAATCGTGAAGGCCAAAGGTAGAAGGGCAGGTTTTGAACAGGGAGTGATATGGACTGTCAGATCTGGGCATAATAAAACAGATCAACGGTCGGGAATTAATCGCTGGATCACATCGACGGGAAGGGAAAAAACAAAGGGTGATTTTGAAACTTGTGATGTGATTGGTTGATGATCATTGATTGGTTTAGATCGATGGTCAGTATTCACCGAAACTTCAAACTATCTGGTTTATGAAAAATCAAAGGAAAGTCGGGTTTTACGTTTAAACAAAGGAAAGTTGGGTTTTGGGAAAGGGTTTTAAGGAATTTTAGTGCCCAGTTGCATGGCTTATGGTCCCATGAGAGGCGGGGGGTTATATAAGTTAAGCCCTTGGGGAATAAAATTCTATTTAATGAAATATAAAAATTTTTAGGCTAAAACAAGGTTTTTAAGCCAATTTGAGGGTTCTGATAGGGGAATGAAGGCTTTTTAAACCAAATGGTAGGAGGCCAAATCGTTTTAAAATAGTCTTGAAGTGATTTTGAAGGTTAAATGAGGATTATGGAGGTATTTTTATGGAGAATAAGGGGATAAAAATGGAGGTCAATTATGAGTGAAAAGAGGGGTAAAATGATCGGAAAATGGGGTTTTTTGAGCAGTCTTTCCCTTTGCAAACATCATATTTTTCAGGATTTATGAGGGAAATAGCAGTGAATATTAACTAAAATATTAGTTAACTTCATAATACTTTAAGAACTCACAATTTGGCCATAAAATTTTTTCTTGAAGGCTTAAAAATGTTTTAGCCACCATTTGATATGACAAATTTTTATAGGTGGCTAAAAATGGCTCCAAATTGGGATGGCATCTCCTTGAAGGTGCCAAGAACCTAAAACAAGTCTTCTCTGGAAACTGATCAATGCCTCATCCATTGGGCTGCAACGTTCTTTACTTTTTTGATCTTATTTTTCTGATAATGTTAGCAGCCATTAAAAAACAATGGAACTCTATCAAAACAAGCTTTCTACCTACCGAATCCTAATGATCTAACATTTTTTCTTCTTTCAGAGTGCACTTGGATTAGAAAACTCTTTTTACAAACATTTTAATATTTTGAAAGCATAAAACTAGTCTATTTCTACCCTTATTTCTCCATGAACTCAGATTAAGTAGTTGAGTTCATAAGCTTCTCTTCCTAACTACTATCTGTCAGGATTAGACTATCTGACAGATTTTTATTCACTAAATTATAAAATAGAAAAATAAAAGCAGTCAAGCCAAGATTAAGTAGTTTGACCTTATGCATATTTATGGCATAAAAACAAGCTACACATAGACTAAAATTTGTAGAAAATTAAAGCAAAATGGTGAAGGATTAAGATCTAAAAGTTTAGAACATCCTTCTCTTTTCTTGAGCTCTGTTTTTAGGCTTATTTGAGCTATTTTTTTGTTTGTTCTCTGGTTCAGGTTTTGAGTATATTAGAACTAGTTTGCTTCTATCCTTGGCCAAAGATTTGATCTAGTTAGTGCCATTCTTCTTTTTGAAACTCATAGGTTCAGATTTTTAGCTTGTTTGAACCTTTATTTTTCTATCCTAATCTACCTAACTAATAGGCCAAGATTAAGCTATTTGGAAAATCTATTTCACTAACCTATCAACAATAAATTGAAAAAAAACTAGTCATGATTAGGCTGTATGACTAAGTAGGAGTGTGTTTATTTGGAGTGGCAATTGAGCTCGCACACTTTCAAATATTGTTTCTCTTTTTTGGTTTGGGGCTATACCTTTCTTTCTTTTTGCAATCTGCCCTATTTTCTATCTTCTATTGTTTTTATATTTTTTCATATTCTAACTTTGAATTCAGTGAAGGATATGATATTCATAATGAGAAAAAATAAAAAGGCTTTCAATCTGATATGGTGAAGAGAAATAATTTTTGAGCATCCTTCCATTGACGAGACCCCCAAACAGTTCAGCTCCATTCAATTCTTGCAGAAAATAGGCATTTTTACTAGCAAAAGAATGAATAAGATAAGGACCAAGCCATAATTTATCAAATTTTCCATGCTTGCCCTTATCTTCTCTCCTTGAATCCCACTTCAAAACTTTGTCACCAATACTGAAATCACTGGCCTTTTCCCTTCTATCAAAAAGCTTCTTGATGCTTTCTTGCTTTTGTAATGCTTTGTTGTATACCTCCTCTCTCATTTGCTAAAGATGTATGGTCTGATTTATTCTTATGATCATGTCATTGTCTTCAGACTGTACTTCTTGGATCAGCTTCATGACTGGCACTCCTAGGCTGGTTGGAAAAATTGCATCTACTCCATAAACAAGCTGGTAGGGTGAAATTCCAATTGATTTTTTAAGTGATAATCTGTCAGCCCAAAGTGCATGTACTAGCTTTGTGTGCCATGATTTTTTATTGTCCTCCAACAACTTCTTGATTATGTTCACCAAACTTTTTTTTGAGGATTCTTCCAGCCCATTACCTTGAGGGTAATAATCAGTATAATGGCCCAATGTAATCTGATATTTGTGACAGAATTCAACCATATTTTTGGATCCGAATGCAGCAGCATTGTCAGTGATAATATTCCTAGGAAAACCAAATCTAGATAGGATATGAGTTTCAATAAATTTTATGATAACAGAGTGATTGGCTTGCCTAGAATGGGTGGCTTCTATCCATTTGGTAAAGTAGTCTGTTGCAGTGAGAATCCATCTATGTTGGGCAGATGATGGTGGATGGATTTCTCCTATGAATTTTAGACCCCACTGTTGAAAAGGAGCTTCAACAATGATTGGATGCAAGGGTAAATGAAGAAATTTTCTTTTGCCTTCAAAGATTTGGCATTTATGATAGGAAATAATCATTTTATGGACATCATGAAAGAGGGTGGGCCAATAGTAACCAACTCTAAGGATTTTGTTGGAATTTGTCTTCCAATAGAGATGGCCTCCACATTCTCCTTCATGGAACTCATGCTTGATTTTCTCTGCATCATTCTCAGGCAAACATTTAAGCAATAACCCACTAGCATTTTTCTAATATAGACATTTATCTAAAATGCAGTAGTTAACATCTTTTAACTTTAAAAATCTTGCCTTTGTCTTAGACAAACCAGGAGGTGTATTCAAATGGAGAAAAACATATAAAATTTCAGCATACCAAGAGGAATTCATAAAATCATCTTCAATGGGAGTTGAAAATTCTGCTTGTTCATCTAATGCATTTATCATGTTTATGTCAAGAGCTTCAAAATTAGACTCAACCATTAATCTTGCTAGTCCTTGCCCTTTTATGAGTTTAGTGGGCTTGATTTCTAAATCATATTCAAGTATCACATCTATCCACTTTCCTCTTTTGCCGTCTAGGTCCTGTGTTAGAATGTCTTTCACAACTGAATTTGGCACAAAAGCAATTATGTGGGAGTGTAGAATGTAAACTTTGAAGTATTTTATTGATTTGACAAAGACAAAGGCTTGTTTTTCCATGATATTATACTTCATAGGTGCATCTCTTAATGTCTTAATAAAGAATTCAATTGGCTGCTCTTGTCACTGTGGATTTTTCGGCAATAGGACAGTAGCCACTGTGTGTTCTGATGCAAATGAAAAAATTAAAAAATCTGATGAAAAATCAGGAATAATGAGAACTGGTGTTTTGGTTAATGCTTGTTTCACTAGTTCAAATGATTTCTTTGCCTCCAAGGTCCATTTAACTCGTTGTTCTTTTTTTACCACGTTTGTAATGTTTCTAAGGAGTTCAGCTAAGTTGGGTATGAACCTTCTCAAGAAATTAATCTTTCCAATGAAAGATTGAAGCTCCTTGATGTTTCGAGGATGATTGATTTGCAATATACCTTCAATCTTCTTTGGGTCTATCTTTATCCCCTCTTCTGATATGATGTGTCCAAGTAGTTTACCTTCTTGGATACCAAACATTATTTTCTTTGGATTTAAAGATAACCCATATTTTCTGCATTTCTCAATGATTTTTTTCAAGTGTTCTAGGTTCTCTTCATATGTTTTGGAAAAAACACTGATATCATCAAGGTAAATAATGATGAAGTAGCCTAATTCTTCCGATAATGCAATATCAATGGCTCTCTGAAACGTAGCACCAGCATTCATTAAACCAAAGGGCATTTTCACATACATGAAAGTGCCCCAAGGTGTGGTAAAAGTTGTCTTGAGTTGATCATCAGGATGTACTAATATCTGATTGTATCCTGAGAAGCCATCTAGCAAAGAAATTCTTTTAGAACCAACTACCCTTTGTAAAATATGATCCATCTTTGGTAAAGGGTATTTGTCCTTCAATGAGGCTTTGCTTAAGTCTCTAAAGTCAATACAAAGCCTCATCTCTCCTGTTTTCTTCCTAACTGACACTAGATTCGACACCCACTCTAAATATCTAATAGGAATAATAATTCCAGCTTCATACATTTTCTTGATTTCCTTCTAAAACAAAGGTAACTGGACAGAGTTGATTCTGTGCATTTTTTTCTTAAAGGGATTTTGGTTTTCTTTGAGGGGTATCTTGTGATGAATTATTTCTGTGTCATAGGACTTTAAATCCTCATAACTCCACGCAAAAATATTAGAGAATTCTTTAAAAAGCTCAATGTATTTCAGTTTGATGTGAGCTGGTAAAGTTTTAGACAGTTTGATCATTTTTGGTTTTATTTCATTGCCTATTTTACACTATTCTACTTCAGTTTCCACAGGCTCCATCTTTGGCTTCTTCGCAACATCATTGAAATCAAACAACTCCTCTAATGGGACCATACCTTTTGGAAAACTTTGCGTGTTAGATTGCAGTGTTTCTAAGTCTTCTTTTCCTAAATTTGCACTAATTTCTGTGTTCTGTTAAGATTTATTAGCTAATATATTTATAACAACAATCTCTAGAGATTTTACTTCTTCATCAAGTAGATTTTGCTTAGTAGAACAGTCATCTTCATAATCTGAATCTGAACTTGGTAGTTCAAATCTATTTTTGGACAGTAGGAAGTCTTCTATTTGTTTGTCTCCATCAAACACTTGCCAATATTTTTCATTATCTAGGACAGCTGGTCGAAATTTGATTTGAGTTGTGCATTGTTGGATTTCATACGGTGTTAGGCACGTTCTAGTAGCAAAATCCAAACCATTATCTTGGATATTTTGTTTTCTTGGGACAAAAATCAGTTTGAATTCCTCAAATGTTCTCAATAAATCCATGACATCATTTCTATAGGCTCTAAGTCTGGGATGTTTTGCAGTGTATTCCCCATTCACTTGGCTAATTAATTATTAGTTCAGAATCACCATGAACCTTTATTCTTTTGGCCCCTAATTTCTTCAATAAATGCAGGCCTAAAAGAAGGGCTTCATACTCAGCTATGTTATTGTTGCATTGAAAGTTTAATTTGCAGGAATTCCCTTCGGTATGATTGTTCATTGTTTATGAAGCCACACTCCTGCACCTACATCGTTCTTAGTGCAAGATTCATCAAAGTTCATACTCCAAAGAGGATTAGTTTCAGATTTAGTAGTTTGACTACTATCCTGTTCATCTAGTGTGCTTTTGGATTGTTCTTGTAGATCAGCACTATGTTGAATTTTGTTTTATTTCCTCATGTTTTTAATTGTATTGATGAATATTCTCTTGAATCACAAGGTTAAAAAGAAATGGATGACTGATTTGCAGCTCTAGACCTGTGATTTGTTTGTTGTGATTTTCAAATTTGGCAAACTGTTTTGACACTTCTATCTTCTCTTCCTCTTTTTCTATATCTAACACTAATTTAGTTAAGGTTTCTTGCTCACTCAATGTTTGATCATTGAAAAAGATAAATGAATCAAGGCCTATATGTATAGAATAAAGAGGAGATTTTTTTGGTCTCTCTTGGCTAGCAACCATGTATTGCATATGAGATTCCCTCTAAGGTCTTCTAGTTTTATTAAAAACAGGGATGGTAGCATATGTCATATCCATTTGCATTGTTCCTTGTAAATTAGCTTCCCATGATCTTGATAAAAACATACGATACTTGGGGGGTACATCAGCCACTACGATATCCATTACTAAACACTTGGCTGGAATTTATGCTAAGTTTACGCAGAAGTCTTTAATCAAACCTAAAAATTTCACTCTGCTTGAGTCAAAGAAGTAAAGATATTTGTATGGTCTAGTGATTTCAGGGTGTAGGCTCTCCATTATAGCTTTGGGAATTAAGTTATGAGAGGCCCCTGAATCATGCATAGTGTTGTGAAAATTTTTGTCATGAATCTTTAAACTAACATAAAAAGGAGGAACTGGTCCTTCTTGATACCTACCCTCAATCTTAAGACCAAATATGAGCTCTAGTTGGTCATCATTAAGATTGACAATGTCATTATTCTCTTCTATGTTAAAAACCTTCAAAATTTGTGATCTATATACATCTTGGGCAGCTAATTTACTGAGAGGAACAAAGATTTTGATTCTGGCAATTTCCTGCTCCAAACTAAAAGGCATATGATTTCTTAAAATTCTTGTTTTAGCCTGATTAACTACCATTCTATCAACAAAATCAGCTTGCTGATTTTCTCTATTTACATTAGTAAATTTTTTTTTAACAGGAGCACTAGATGAAGTACTAGCACTGCTAAGGTCTACAATATGTTTTTCATTCATTTGAGTGCCTTTCTCTTTGTTTTTATCAGAAATTGCAGCCACAGTTTTGTCTTTATGTTTTGTAACTTTGGTTTTATTTACAGGGCTGTTTTTTGTAGGATTTTCAGAGGTTTTAGTTTTGGGAGTTTCCAAATTGTTTTTTCTCCTAAGGTCATACTCTTTTGGAGTTTCTATGATGACATTTTCTAGCTCTTGATAACAATATTCATCTTCTGGTCTTCTATCATCATAGGGTGTGTATAGACCCTTTTTCCTATTGTAATGAACTTCAAAATCATCATTGTATATTCCCAACATGTTTATGTCATCTTTCTCTATGTGTTCACTTATTTCTTTAACCTCACTTAAATAGTTTTGATGAAAAGGAGGTGTAATCTATTGATCATCCTCCCTTGGTTTGTTTTGAGGCCGTTTTCTCCTAAAATTCTGATTTTGATTTTGATTTTTGTTTTGAGAAGCTCATTGGTTTTGTTTGGCTTGTGCTCTCTCAAGTATGCTCATCTTTTTCATCATCTTTTCCATCATTCTCTCCATCTTTGAGCTAGATGTGGAAGGTGTAGATTCCTCTCTAAAGGACACTTTCTTCTCATTCCTCATTCTTGCTCTTTTCTCCATTAAATTAGCTTCCACAACAAGAGCTCCTTTTTTCATATCTTCAAGAGTCAAAGGATCTCTCTCTCTCAGGTGATAAGTCATTTCAGGATCAAATCCTTCAGGAAACTTGTTTAAAACTGAGCCTTGTGGAGGTTTCAGATCAAGGGGAAGTGCATTATACATACTATTGAAGGTAGTGAAATAAGCTTGAACATTTTCCCCAGGGTTTCTTTGGAGATTCTTGTAGTCCGAAATTATTTAGAGAGGGTTTTTCTTAACTTCCCATTTGTTTAAGAATAATTGATGGAAGGCTTGGAGATCATTAATACTATGGGGGTTAAGCCTTGGAACCATTTTCTTGCTTCTCCCCTAAACTTTGAGCAAATAATCTAAGTTTGAAAGTTTTATCATCAATCTCATTTCTATCAAAGTAGTCATTCATATTATCCACATGTTGTGACGCAGTAGTAGCACCACTGGCATCATACAATGGTATCTTGGACTGATAGTCCTGTGGAAGATTGAGTAGAGGCAAAGGGAGGACCAAGGGAGCATACCATGTTGCCATGATAGGGGGTTGTGGAAAAAATGAGGGGTTTACAAGTGGAGGAGGTTGATGGAGTGGTGTAGTTTGAACAGTGGATGTGTGGATAAGTGGATGGACCAGCAAGAGACTGTTGAGTAGATCTAGGATGAGAGAAACTGAAATTATGAAGGAAGTGTGAATCACGTGGAGTAGTTTCTCTGCTACCAGGATGTTCACCTCTATCTTGGGATGAAAGTGAGGGCTCAAGGTCTATCTGATATATATCATCAAATTACCTAGTTATAAATGGGTTTCTTAATTGAACTTGTGATTCTTGTAGAGATGTAAGGTTTTTAGGAACGTAATTAGCTCTATGGAGTGATCTGACAATAGTTGAAGATTTGGCCCTAGGATATTTCATAGGAATTCTTTTAAGGTTATCAACTATCTCAGGAGGGTTTGGGTTAGGATAGGCTGTAGTATGAATCCTTCTAGGAGCCACTATGCTATGTTTTTCAGACATAACTAACAAGAAAAGTTTAACCAAATATAACAATATTTAAGAGGCTAACTGATCTTTAAACAAGAAAAAATTATCCTCAAAGTCTTCTTAACTGAGTTTAAATGATGTTATGATGATAATGGGTTTCCCAGTGGAGTCTTAAGGTCTGTTTTGGTTCGTGGAGTCACCAGGTGGAAATTTGTTAAGTCCCTATATTAATAGTGTAGCCCCTTATTATGTTAGTGTAGCCCCCCTTATTGTTATTATTGTACCCCTGTAACCCTCATATTGTTATTATTGTGCCCTTACATTATTATTGTTAGGTCGGCTAGGATTACATTGTGGCCCCACTAGGATTATATTATGGCCCCATGGACTCCTATATATAGAAGGAGGTTTTGTTCATTTGTATCATCCAAGAATTGTTCATTCATGTAATGTATTGGAGGTTTCCCCCTCGAAGTGGCTCATTTCTAAGGCGTGAATATCTCTTTCTTCTCTCTTTGGAGCTGGTTACACAACATTTGGTATCAGAGCTTTGGGATTCTAGGGTTTCGCTGCTCCAAACAGGTCATCGTGGCATTTTCGCTATAACTGTTTTTATACGAAGCTTCAGAAGCTGAAATTTTTAGGATGCGAAGCTGAAATCCTGAGGAAGATTGTCTACAAATTTCAGATCTTGGTTCGCAATATTTGAGGAGATATCATCTGTGGAAGTTAGGTATTTTTTCAGGCTCATAAACAGGTCATCGTGGAAATTGCGCTATAAATTTTTTTGTACGAAGTTTCAGAGTCTGAAATTCATATGGTGGGAAGCTGAAATCCTGAGGAAATTCGTCAAAAAATTTCAGAGCTTGGTTCGCAATATTTTTGGAGATATGATCTTTGGAAGGTAGTGCTTTTTCAGGCTCCTGAATTTCATCTCAAAGAGGTGATCGTGGGAAAACTTCAATAACTCTCTCTCTGGGCATTGGATTGAAGTGCCGTAAAAATTGGTCACAAGTACACAGACTGAAGTTTCTTCGCTATCAATTTCAGAGACAAAGGACAAAACAGTGACACGTGGCAATTCGTACAAGTTCGCTCTACTGAACCAGTCCAGAATTAGGTCATTGTGGGAGATTGGACACAAATTTGTCTTGGAGAATCCAAATCAGGTCATACCTGTGGCATTTGAAAGAAGCTTCAGAGATCTACTACAGAGCTGAATTTCAGATATCGAAGATTTTCAAATAGAGAGATAATTCAATTTCAATATCGAGCTCCTAAAAGCTAGTAAAAGGTGTGTATTTTTTTTTCCCAAATTGCATAAGTCTTGTTTGAAGAATCAAGTTGAATTGATTCCAAGGGCATATTGTAGAATAGATATCAATATTGAATTCTAAAATGGCCCCTAAAAAGAATTCAACACCCATCAAGCCTTCAGAAGGCTCTACCATGACTCATGAAGATGAAGAATTGCAGCATGATCTATCAAAATTACAAGAACAAGTGCAACAAATTTCACTCTCGCAAAGAGCAGCAAAAAATGAAATGGAAGTTTTGAAGAAAGGTGTGAAGTGAAGATGGATGGTTTGAAGAAAGGCATGGAAGCTAAGATGGATGGTGTGCAAGCTAAGATCGAAGCTAAGATGGATGGCATGGAAGTGGGCATGGAAGCTAAGATGGATGACATGAAAGACAACATGGAAAACATGAAGAATGATCTAAAAGCATACATGGAAGGCTTGATGACAAGCTTAAAACCAGAAATGATTCCTAATGGCGGAAATATAGGAAAAGACACTCATGATGAGAACAAAATAAATGTTAATCGTGATTTCATAACCTCTAATGTTGGCGGGAAGAACCACCATATTCCAAAAATGGATATGAGGAAGTTTGATGGAAAGGATCCTGTAACATGGATACTACGGATGGAGCAATATTTTGATCTCCATAACGTGCAAAACACACAAAAGGTACGCATTGCAACTTTACATTTAGAACAAAATACATTTGTATGGTATCGATGGCTTTGCTCCCGTAAAAAAATTGTCACTTGGTCAATTTTTACGGAGAAAATGATAGCACATTATGAGGATACAAAGAGCAACACCTTCTTTAGCCAATTGATAAATCTCAAACAAAAGGGTTTAGTGGAGCAGCACATTGAGGACTTCCAAAAATTGAATATAAGGGTAACTGATATTCTAGAGGAACACAGGATTGATCTCTTCATAGGCACTTTAAAGGATAACATCCAACATGAAGTTCGTGTTTTGGAACCTGATTCATTGGAGAAGGCATTCCGGTTGGCAAGAAAAGTTGAATGTAAAATTATGGCGACAAGGAAGCCTACCACTCAATTCTATAAAGAAGGAAGTGTTGCTACGCCTAGATTTCCACAACCTACAAGGTTGACACCACAACAATTGGAAGAAAAAAGAGCAAAAGGGCTTTGCTACGGTTGTGATAGAAAATACACTAAAGGTCATAAGTGTGCTGAGAAGAAATTATTTTACATAGATTGTGAAGAGGAAGAAGAAAATGAACAAGAAGAGGATATACACCTGGAACCAGCCCTAGAAGAGGAAGAAATGAATCCAACCATATCATGTAATGCACTGGCAGGAATTACCACTCCTCAAACTCTCAAGAGATAAGGAAAAATCAAGAAGAAAAAGGTAATAGTGTTGATTGATTCAGGTAGCACCCATAATTTTATTCATTGTAAGGTAGCCAAGGAATTAAATTGTTTCCTATACCCAGCACCCGAATGTCAAGTGATGGTTGCAAATGGAGGAACTATAAATTGCTCTGGAAAATGCCATAATATCAAGCTAACCATGGGGGAATATGTATTGACTAGTCCAATGCTTGCCATTCCTATGGGAGGTGCTGATGTTGTACTAGGAGTACGATGGTTACAATCTTTGGGGACGGTAGCTTTTAATTTTCAAGAACTTTTCTTGAAATTTTTTTCAGAAGGAAAGGAAGTCGAATTACGGGGTATTGCGGGGAAGCCAGGAAGGATAATAAGCTCTAATGTCATGACAACGCTTCTAAAGAAAGAACAGCGAGGCGTAATTGCACAATTATGCTCACTAGAAGTTCCAACATCAAAATCATCTATTTCTGCAGATCTCCAACAAGTCTTGGACAATCATTCCAAGGTGTTTGAAACTCCCAAAGGACTCCCACCTATTCGTGATCATGATCATGCTATTCATTTGATTCCACGAAGTGTTCCTCCAAACAGCAGGCCTTATAGATATCCTTACGTCCAAAAGAGTGAAATTGAACGTATGATTGCAGAAATGTTAGAGGCATGTATAATTCAACCTAGTCAATGTTCTTTCTCTGCTCCTGTAGTATTGGTACACAAGAAGGATGGATCATGGTGAATGCTTCCGGATTATAGGGAGCTCAATAAGCTCACCATTAAAGATAAATTTCCCATTCCTGTGATTGATGAATTATTGGATGAATTACATGGAGCAATTTATTTTACCAAGTTGGATCTTCGTTCAGGATATCATCAAATTAGAATGAAGACTAAAGATATTCCGAAAACAACATTTCGAACTCATGAGGGTCGTTATGAATTTTTGGTCATGCCTTTTAGCCTTACCAATGCACCTTCTACATTTCAAGGGTTGATGAATTCCATTTTCAAACCCTTCCTTAGAAAATTTGTGCTAGTATTTTTTGACGATATACTAATCTACAACAGG